>JAOUQT010320014.1:0-14235 GCA_025769995.1 Xyliphius kryptos | reverse complement strand
AGTCGGGCTGCAGAGTTTTGGACCAATTGCAGAGGTCTGATTGTTGAATTTGGGAGACCGGCAAGAAGAGCATTACAGTAGTCGGGCCGGGATAGGATGAGGGCTTAGACCAGCAGCTGAGTATCCTGTTCTGTTAGGAAAGCTCTGATTTTCCTGATGATGTACAGAATGAATCTGCAGAAACGGACAGTTTTCGTGACCTGATCTGAAAGTTTTGAAAAACCAAGATTACGGACCGAGTCAGTTGGAGAGATTGTGGAACCCTTAATTTGAAGGTTCATGTCAGGATAAATTGTGGGTTTAGCTGGGATCATAAGCAGCTCAGTCTTTGCCAAATTTAATTTCAGATGACGGGCCTTCATCCAGACAGATATGTCGGTGAGGCAGGCGGATATCCGATTAAATATCCTGTGATTTATTTACAATAATGCACCTTAAATGCTTAGTGCTTTAATAAATCTCTACAGGATCCTAGAAAGTAAGTACTGTATGTCAAATGTTGTGGTAATCAAAGCAATGGTGTGAATTTGTACAGGAAACACACACACACAACACACACACACACACACACACACACAACAGGGTCCTTGTTCACAAGATTTAATTCTGTATCTGCACTTCTGGTTTGACATTTCATTGGCTGTGAACTTGTACTATGCACGATCATAATAAAGGTAAATCTAACGTAATCGAAAAAATCGATTTAAGCAAATTAATTTAACTGTCTCTCTGATAACGTCACAGGTTTTATATTTCCTGGCTGCTTCATTACATTGAAATGAAGTTCCGAGATTACACTGAAGTGATGCAACTATAAACATCAGTGCAGTTTCAAAACAAGGAACACACAGGACTTCGGCTGTCCATCACAGCAACAAGCAGCGCTTTCATAACTGCATATGAGAATTCCAGCTGTGTGTAAGAGAGAGAGAGAGAGCTGCAACTGAACACAAAATGGATGGTAGAAAAATAACAAGCACATGATAGAGAGGAAACACCACACAGACCACATTTGCTTTCTCTCTAGTACTCTCTTTCCTACACACACCACAAACACACACACATAGAGCAACACACACGTACCTGATGGCTGAGAAATACAAATTCAAAAAAGAGGAGCATCCATCATGTCCAACATCTATCTGAGAGTTAGAAGACCTCAGTGAAACCACCTTCTCTTTGCTTTCCTGTCTCCACCTCTCTCTCTCTCTATCTCTCTCACACACACTACCGCACTCTTACTCTCTTTCTTCCTTTTTCTCGTCTCTCTCTCTCTATCTCAGTCCATCTCTCTCACTCAGACTCTCTCAGCTCTTCAAACTTTTATCTCAGTGGGTGTGTGTGTGTGTGTGTGTGTGTGTGTGTGTGTGTGTGTGTGTGTGGTACCTGCAGAGTCCAGACGTTCCTCTATAAGTGGTGGAAGACGTAATCCATCCATGGGTTTCCTAAAGTCCCCTCTCTCTCCATCTCTCACTCTCACTCACTATCACACAAGCACACACTTATACACACTCAGTCATGGGAAAACATTGCAACACACACACACACAAAGAAGAGCAAACAATCTGAAGAATGTGAACCTTAGCGTGGGAGGATAGAGAGAGGAAAAGAGAGAACGAGAGTGGGAATGAGAGCAAGAGACAGAGAAAGATGTTACACACTTCCTACTTTGCAGTTCATTTCCTAACCAATCCTCTTTTCTCCGATGTCTCTTTTTTTCTTTTCCTTTCTCTTCACCCCCTTTTTTCTTCCAAAACAGCTGGATTCAGAGCTACGCAACTCCCCAAAAATGCAATGCACAGCCCCCTCTCTCACAGACAGCCACTTTCTCTTTTAGTCACAGGGTCTGTGTATTACTACATATAAGGTGTCCTACATCATAACCCCAAATTTCCAGTAATAACATTTTAAGGTCTGTATTCAGGGTTCAGGTTTGGAACAATGTAAAGCTGCTTTAAAGCTGTTTAACTTTGTGTTGAGTTGGTGAGAAAGAATTGTCAGTGTTGGCATTTCACCTTTTTAATCAGCTGTTTAGGAGAGAGTGCATTGCTGAAATGGTGCTATTTAAGGAAACCCTCATGTCTAAGTAATATGCAGTATCTGCCCCTTTTAGTAATGCTGCTCTGTCAGTAGTGCCGGAATCCCATGCTGCACTGTGTCAAAAAATCAAATGACTCTTATATGAATATTTAGTGACTTTTCAGACCCATTAGCAACTCTTTTTTTTTAACGACTAGCGACATATTAAAGACTTTTATTAAAAGCAACCATTAAAAGTAGATTAAAAACACATCTATTTACATTTGCTTTTATTTAATTCCCTGTAGATAAATGTGCAGATCTCAGGTTTGGCTGTTATGGGTTGGTGGCCTGGGATATTCTCTGTTGGTATGTCACCTGTTCACCCTCCTCATCATTAGTAGAGGGCATGGTGCTTAAATGATGCTATTCCAGGAAGCCCTCTTGACTTATTAAAGTATCTGTCCCTTTTAGTTCAGTTTCACTAGTCAGTTATATCGAAGTCACATACTGCACTGTGTGTCAATCATAGAGTTGCAGTCCTGGAGGATGCTTTGTGACAATGTTTTTGAATGTTTTGTGACAATGTTTTGTGAAAAGCGATATATAAATAAATTACCTGAACTTAATAAGGAGCATCACAGAACAGGTTTAATTTGGGGTGGTGGATTGTTTATTGTCAGTTCTGCAATGACACTGATACATTGAGGGGGTTTTAGCGCAGCAGTGCTGCTGTAGTTTCATTTAAACACCTCAGTGACACTGCTGGGATAGGAATAATGCACCGACCAAATAATATTTGCTCTGTGGTGCAACTATTAGGGTTCTAACCATTAGAGAACACAGTATAGGAGACCAACACCCAGTATGTACTGTACCAAGTCCATCATACAGTAAGTGAAACTGATCAAATGGACAAGTGAAGCAAAAAAAAAGGGAGTCCAAATTTAATGGTCCTCTACAGTGAGGCACATTCATGCAAAAATATAAAAAGGTCTTCCCCAAACCCTACAAAAGGTGCATACAATATGCATCGCTATGTGTTGATAATATAGATCTGTGTGTGCTTTAAAGGCGTGTGCTAATCATTTTGTTAAAATGTATATATATTATATAAGGGAGTAGGAGCTCAGTGGGAGTGGAAGCTCAGTGGTTTGGGTGTTGGACTATCAATCAGAAGGTTGGGGGTTCAAATCCCAGGTCCACTGAAGTTATTTGGATAAAAGCGTCTGCTAAATAACTTAATATAGAAAATGTATCCAAACCAATTGTTGTTATTTTATCATGATCCTCTGAACTCTTTAAAAGCAAACGTGCCATTTAATTTTTTGCATGAGCACACACACCTGCCGATTTGCTTGCATCTCCGACTCGTAAGACGCCGCAGTTACTCCCCTGGAAACCAGAGGCATTCTTGTGGAGTTTGCAGATCGGCCGTTCAGCAGAAGCTCCAGAACAAACGATGGAGGAGGCAGTTGAATGTCCTCTTCATCAGACGCATCTCTCTGTTGATTGTCATTTAATAACAGAGATCTGCTTTCTCGTGGTGATGCAAACTGTAGACGTTCTTTACAATGCCCTGTGGGACTAATAAACCCAGGCAATGTGGAATGTGCAGCCATTTGCATGCAGGGCCCATCTCGATGTGTTGTAAGGTCAGGAACAGAATCGTGGTTGTGGTACTGAACCATTACTGCCGTGTTAGCATGTTCAGCATTGTTTGTTTGATAGGATGATTCAATATCTATTGCTGGTGATTCAAGACTGCGTCCACTGCTGGAGTTTGAATTCACCATGAGGGCAGGAGGGAGGGTTCGATCGTCGAAACTAGAATAAGAGCAACTTGTTTCTTCATTAGCAAAAGGTGGTGGAGGTTGTAGTTCTGGAAGACTATCAGCACCATAACGTAGTTTTAGGGTCTGTCTGTATTCCTGCAGCCTCCGCATACCATCCTTAACAAACTGCCTACAAAAGACCGAAAACACACAAATACATTGCATTAATCCACTGCAGCTACTTATACTGTGCCTGATTGTATTTTTATCAGTGACGGGTCATCGGGGCCTTTAAGTCCTTTTAAAAAATATTTGAATCATAGACTGATGTTAATTATGATTAGTATATGAATAATTATCAAATAATTCCAAATGTTTTTTCATAGCATTTCCCCTTTTGTCTCTGGGTTCTCCAGTTTCCTTCCACTTTCCAAAACCATGAATTCAATGTAAATTTGTGTGTGTGTCTGTGTGAGTGAGTGTGTGCCCAGCAATGCCCCATGCCCGAAGCATTCTCACTTGGATAAGCATGTGAAACTGAATGCAATATTCTATATGTTTATTTCAGCCACTGTTGTATTTAAATTCCTATAGTTGTCCTAAAATTTTTCTTATATCACAATTTTCTTCAGTTTTTCTTCGGGTTAAAGAAGTGCTAATTGTTTTAATACTTGTTTTTTTACTCTATAATGTATTATTTATAATTCCTATAATGGTGCACCTATGAAAATTACAATTTCACTCTGGGATTAATGATTATCGGTCTTCTGTTTAAGAATTTCTAAATGATTTTTATTAAAGTATTTCCATGAAAGACCTTTCTTGTATATACTGCTAGAACACCTATTGTTCTTAGTCACCCCAATTACTTGCATGTCCCTCCTCTCATCCTGCCTGGTGGCTTCATCCTCAGCATTCCTCCTCTTAACAGAAATCTCATTCCTTCTCTGTACCTGTCCAGACCACCTCAATCCCAACCTTTCAAATCTGTCTCCAAAACATTCGAACTGTGCCATCCCTCTGAAAAACCTTCTTCCTAAACGTATTCCTCCTCACATCCAGTAGGAATCCATCTAAAAGATTAATTCTTGCTCGTTTTCTAATAAGTTTTGGTAGTTGTTAGGATTAAAAGTGTGATATTTTGTAATTATGTTGGTGAGTTCAGCAAAGCAGTGAGCTAATTTACCATTAAAGGTGTTTTTTTTTTAAAGCTGCAGGGACTTGAAAGTTTGTTGATATAGAAACATTTACCGATTCTGTTGCAGGAGTCTCTGCTGATACTGCTGAAGTGTGTTCGTGTGTCCATCTGACAGTGGAGCCAACACATTAACCTGGTGTAGGGCAAATAGAGAAGTTTTACTTTTTATAAAACACACAGCACTACATTAGAGCAACAAACCGAGACTGTATAATGACGATGGGCTTTAAGATGAGTATTAGTAATCGGAATTTTCTTTTTAACTGCTGGGATGAGTGGAAAATGCTGGGATGGTGGGGAAGGGGGGGTCCGAATAGCACACCTGCCAGAGGTACCAGAGGTACTGTCAGTAATAAGTGTGCAGTCTTTATAAGACAAGGACATACAACAGGGAGAGAGATTGCAATGGCGACAAAAATATGGAGTGTGCTTTACAGCGTAACACTGTATGTACTGTAGTCCATCTGTCTGTAATTGTAGAACTACAAAGTCCATCTGTACAGTAAGTGGAACTTACTGTATGACATGGATGACATGTAAATAAATGAAGGAAATAAATGAAGCAAAATTGAGGTGTGTCCAAAATCTTGAACACACAACATACTGCACAAATAGTTACAGTTAAACTAAACTAGTACTATAGTACCAAAAAAACTTGTCAAAAACTTAACCCTACAAGTGCTTCCAAATGCACTGTAATTTAAAAAAAAAAAAAGCTTTCCTTAACAATAATGCGGCTGACAAACAGTAAGTGTAGGAGTTCTTACCACTCAGTTTTCATGCCAATGCAACGTATTGGTTTAAGACTCACCTCAGGTAACGGCTCTGTGATTTCCTCCTGCAGTGGCCTCGCTGGTTCTTGTAAACTACATTTCATAGATTGTTTTTTCAATGCGTCCTGTATTTCCTCTCTCTGCAGCTGTGCCTCCTCTAACTGAAGCTCCAGACTCTGTTGTTTCTCCCTCAGCACCTGTAACATGGCCAGCTGTTCCTTTTGCTGTCTTTGTAGATCCTCCACCTTCTGAAAAGTAAAAATATCTGATGTTTTGTACCCTGTGATTTTAGATCCAGTCCAGACAAAACCAGTAAATATTAATTTGTATTGTATTAAGCAGGTTGTTATACAAGGAGTAAAAACATTAAACACCATGCCCATCCTGTGGAGAACGTCTCGGGCGCTGGGCAGATACACCCAGGACAGAGCGCCAATCCATCACTGGGTACACACTCACAAACACAGCCACACACTCATACACACACTATACAGGGCTATTTAGAGCATTCAATTTACCTTCATGTTTTTGGAATGTGGGAGGAAACCGGAGAACCCGGAGGAAACCCACGCAGACACGGGGAGAACATTAAGTTATTTTTTACATTTAGTTATTTAGCAGACGCTTTTATCCAAAGCGACTTACAACTAAGTTGGGATCAGAACACTGGGTTGAAACAGGACCCTGGAGCAATGAGGGTTACAGGTCTTGCTCAAGGACCCAAATTGGTAACTTCAGTGGACCTGCGAGAACATATAAACTCCACCCAGATTGGGATTTGAACCGGGAATCCCCAGCGCTGAGAGGCGAATGTGCTAACAACTAAGCCACCGTGCCGCCCATGAAAAAATATAACTTTCTAATTTCTAATACTTGTATACTAGACATGATTTAAGGATTTCTGCAACTTACTTTAAGTTTGCCGTCTGTTTCCTCATCCTTCTCATCCGACAGCAGGACACCTCCAGTCACAGTGAGGTCCTCTCCATGTTCAGAACCTTAAAGGGAAAAGCATGTTAAAAATGATTTCCCAACAAACCTGATATTCCTCCATTACATTTCCACAGCACAAAGAGATCAGAAACAAAAAGGCAAATATGAAATAGACTAACTCGTTTCGGACACCGGTGTGGTCACTGTTTCCTCTTCTAAACTAGAGGCTTGCTGCCACTGTGGTTCACTCCCACATCCAACCACTGCGTTTCGATCCTCCACTTCGGCGCTCCGTTCTGCTTCTGGATGTTCTCGTGTACTCCACTGGCCTTGTTGTGTTCTGATGCGCTCCAAAAGCCTCCTCAAAGCCACCCTACTGGAGCCTCCAACAGGTGGAGAGGGTTCTAGGAAAATGTTTGCCAAGAAAAGGTCAGAAGTAACTACAGTTCTACACAAATCGGACACTTTATTTGGTACACTATCATGATTCTCAGTACTGTAGTGACCTGACTGAGCCTGTACGCAGCATCTGGTCATTAAAGGATGACTTACATGACCTACTCTCTGATGTTATATTCACAAGGTGGAGCAATGAGGTGGAGCTGTCTAATAGCATGTACAGTGTGTAGTACATGGTTTAAAACTAATTGCTGTATCTGAACCACCACTATAACATCACTGTCACTGCAGTACTGAGAATCATTCACCACCCTAATAATACCTGCTCTGTGGGACCTGATCAGAGAACATACTAAAGGAGACTAAACGTATTTAAAGAAAGATGGACTACATAATGCAAATGTAGAACTACAACATCTACAGGTTCAGTGGAGATGATGTAATGGATAGGAAGTATAGAAACATGGTGGTGGAACTAATAAAGTGACCGGTGAGTGTAGACACAACTGTTTGCCCTGCTCGTCCTAAAATCTTTGATTTATTTACCTGTAGACTGCATGGGAGAAGCAGCCAGTTCCTCTTGTTCCTCGACCCCGGTCTCCTGACACTGTGCACTATTAGGTTCTAAGCTCACGTCCAGTTCATGGTCACATAATAGTCCGTTCTCACTTTTTACAGATGGGGCAGGAAGCGGGAGAGGATCGGACTCAAGCTGGAGTATAAAGTCCCCTTTGAGCTCTGGAAAAAAACAATAGTTATACAATTTATTTGTGTTTTAGGTTCTGAACCCCATCGTATGCTTAAAGCCATTTGCTTAAATACAGATGTAAAGAGTACAGGAACAACCACCTCTATCCTCAGTGCACAAGTCCTGGAATGCTATCTCCAGCTCCCTCTGCTGCTCTGCTCGTATTAAGTCATGTCTGTATAGCGGCTGGAAGATTTGCGCTGGAACACTGTTGACTAAATGCCTTCGTCTCTGCAGATCAGTCTGCTGACATCGTTCTAACTCAGAGAGCAACCTCACCCGGTCCTGATGAACATACAAGCACATCGTTACTTTAGTATTTCTTAGCAGTAACCACAAATGAATAAAAGGAATACAAGTTGTGTGTGGTTGTTCCATAACTCCTTAACATCACAGTATAACATTACCTGTGCAGCTTTCTCCTTTCGCAGGGCGTGCTCCCCTCTGAGTCGTGCTTTCTCAAGTTGCTCTTGTTTGTCACGGGCCTGCTCTTTCTCCAGCTTCTCCAAGCACTGAGTCTCCAACACAGCTGCCTGCTGTGCATCGAGCTGCAAAGGGTGTAAAAATACAAATCAGCCACAAGATAAGTCTACTTTTTATTAGAAACTTCTTAAAAAGATGAAGGGAACACTTAAACAACACAATGTAACTCCAAGTCAAGCACACTTCTGTGAAATCAACCTGTCCAGTCCTTACTGGCTGATGATTTGGTCATTCGGTCAGTTCTCTTACCATAGAGGTAGAATGAGGCGGTGTCTACAACCCACACAAGTTGCTCAGGTAGTGCAGCTTATTCAGTATGGCACACCAATGCCAGCTGTGGAAAGAAGGTTTGCTGTGTCGGTCAGCACAGTGTCCAGAGCATACCAGGAGACAGGCCAGTACACCAGGAGACATGGAGGGGACTCGAATTATCAGGACTCGAATCAGGATCCCCAGTGCAGAGAGGCGAACATGCCCATCACTAAGCTGCCCTCATTTAAACTTTTTAAACTTATTCATCACTTATTCAAAAATGTTCAACTTTCCCGCTGTTCTCCCCTGTAGCGCAACACCGGTATTCTGCTCATCTGAAATAAACACATCAAAGGGAATAAAACAGTATTATTTAACCTTCTTCCTACAATAGACAAGAGTACGGATAAAAAAATAGCTCTTATATGTAGAATATATTCACTGCAAGGTTAAAATGCTGCTAAAGATACTAAAATGTTGCAGGGTGTGGTAGTTCAGTGGTGAGTGTTGGTCTATTACTCTGAAGGTTGTGGGTTCAAATGCCAGGTCCACTGAAATCACCAAAACGGGTCCTTGAGCAAGACCCTTAACCCTAATTGCTCCAAGGATGCTGTGGTCAATCCTTTGTTCTGAACCCAACCATCAAGTTGGGATACTTGAATGTCAGTTTGGAAAAAATTCTCCGCTAAATGGTCAAATATATGTATAAGGATCAAAATATTCAATCATCACATCAGTATCTGCATGCAAGCTTTGTGAGCCACCCCCCTCAAACAATGCAGTAATATCTTCCCATTTCAAACCAAGAACTTGCATTTTTTTTCCCCATTATCTATTTCTAGGCTCTTTTAGAAAGCGATATATGAGAACGAGAGGCTTGTTAGGCATGTGGGCAAAATTTCTGCCTCCTCCACTGTGCTTCGGGGACATCTGAAGGTATGATCTCAGCATATCGCAGCTCTGCAGCAAATGAATTGGTCCCTGAGTCTCAGGAGCTGTCAGCTATTCATTTTGTATGAAGGCTTCATTCATCACTACACTTCTTTTCCATCCACTTTCCTGCATAAAGCAACTTGCAAATTTTATGGCACAGGAGAGCGCAAAGGAATGTTCAACATGAGTCACTGCTGTATGTCTGCATACCCAGATTTTCCTGGTTCCTGACAAAAGTAGCTGCGAAAGGGTCAAAATAATGATTAATCATCTGTGTGTATATATTTACATTTGCGGTGTTAGGTGGGAACACTTGGCCAATGTCTTATATTCAATGAGGCTTGGGATCTAGATAAATCAGCTACTTCAGTCACTTCTTGTGTTTGCTAACCGACAGATTGAACAATGCATATGTATATTTAATGTGCAGTTTTGATGCATGCTCTATATCACCTTTTCCAAGTAAAAGTCTTCGGGACTTCATATTTACTTCAATATTTATGTTGCATTGGCTTTTACAAGGGTGGTACAATGGCTTAATGATTAGCACGTTTGCCTCTCAATGCTTGGGATCCAGTTTTAAATCCCAATTTCCTTGTCCATGTGGGTTTCCTCCAGGTTCTCCAGTTTCCTTCCATGGATTAAGGTAAAATGACTGCTCCGTGTGTAATTGAGTGCGTTCCCATTGATGGATTGGCATGGTGAACCCCCCTACTACCCTGCACGACCCTGTTATAGGATTAAGAGAAAGCCAATAATTGGAGAGTGGAGTTGTTGCAAAGTTGGTTTAGCGCACAAAAAAAAAAAAAAAAAAAAACTGATTTCAGGAGATCCATAAGGGAAAAAGTAAGACTTTCCAATTCTTCTGATTGCATAAAATATGATTTCCCACTGCAATCCACCTACCAATGTAACTTCCACAACGTCCTCCTCTTCCTCTCCTTTCAGCTGTTACCATTAGAGGTAGCCACAGTGGGAGAGAGAGGCATATTCAACTTGGCACTTTTTTACACTGGGTCCCCTTTGTGACACATTTACCCGTTGGGACCAGTACACCGATGCGTAGACCTCCAACGACTACGATTTAATATCTGCAATTTACCTGTCAGCATGTCTTTGGATGTGAGAAGATGGAAA
This sequence comes from Xyliphius kryptos, assembly GCA_025769995.1. NCBI lineage: Eukaryota > Metazoa > Chordata > Actinopteri > Siluriformes > Aspredinidae > Xyliphius > Xyliphius kryptos. Next base: position 3,585 of record JAOUQT010320014.1, on the reverse strand, counting down.
AGATATGCAGACTGCATTAAAAGAACCTGTGTTAGCCCGACCTGAAAATCAATCCCGAGATCTGCTTACTGTGAGGCAAATGTGCTACCCACTGAGCCACTGTACCTCCCTTAACTTGCATAAATATAATGCAGTATACTATTTAGGAACACCATACTATTGCTATGTATCGTTCTAGGCGTCCCTCAGCTCTTGATGTAGTCTCAAGTTGTGCCTTCTGGGCTGCTTTTTCCCTCACCATGATTGTACAGAAAAGTTATCTGGGTTAGTGGAATGTTGTCAGTTTAAAATCCCCCATCAAGCTTATTTTATGAACTTTAATCATACATACTTTTACCATCAACCTGTTATGTGTTTAAAATGTATATTGTTAACGATCAAATGAACTTGATCATCGTTCTTAAGACGAGGTGTTGTGGTTCACAGGTCTGCCTCTCAGCCCTGGGGATCCAGGTTTAAATCCTGATCTGGGTGGAGTTTTTAGGTTCTCCCTTCGTTTCCTTCCACAGTTCAAAACCATGAGGTGAATTGGTTGCCCTGAATTGCCTCTACAGTCCCTGAAAAAAGTCTTAAATAAACTTTAATGGTTATCTAACTTTATTTGTGATGAATCGATACAATATATGGTTTAATTTATTGTCATGGGCTTTCACATTAATAACTGGGTGCAAAATGAAACTGCCAAATTGCCCTGATGATCACAGCTTGGTAAAGCCCATAACATCTGTTTTTGCCAGGACAAAAGTCTTGGCATGTCTTTTTAAATGATTCAAGCAATCCCAGATACACATCACCTGGAACAAATGTTGTAATTAACACATTCCCAAGTGTGTATTAAAAGAACCCCAGCACACCAGACTTTATATGAAGTGCAACCTGACCTCTTACAACATGCCAAAGATTCAACCCCCAAACAAAGTGCTGATCATAAAGTCTACTGTATCTACAAGAACGATTTGCCGGTTTCCGTCACGCAGTGGTCTCCCTGGCCGAAAACGTGCTTATAAACCAGCATTGAACAGAAGATTGTGTTGTATTTGCCAAGGCCCACAGTTTGCAGAAAGGATGGCCAATGGAAAAGTGGCATAAGGTGAACTTTACTGAGGAGTCATCCATTAAACTGCATCCCAATCGCCACAAATACTGCAGAAGACCTCACTTGGACCCTAAATTCACCCAGAAAACAGTCAAGGTATTGGGGAGTCTAAGAGCTGTGATGGCAGAGTGGATGGCAACATCAACAGCCTAAAGTATCAAGACATTATTGTCCAAAACACAAGACCGGGCAAATTCTGCAAAGGATACTTCAGCCTCAATGTCATAATTTCCTGAAAGCAAGGAAGATCAGGGTGCAGCACGATTGGCCAGCCTGTTCACCAGACATGAACATTATTGAGGATTTGTGGGGTAACATGAAGGAGGAGGCTTGGAAGATAAAACCAAAAAAAACTTGATCAACTCTTGAAGCCCTGCAATACTGCTTTCTTTGGCATCCTGGGTGACCTCACCAATAAGGGACTGGAGTCTTTGTCAAGATATACAGGAATGCAGTCCTCCAAGCTCATGGAAGTCCTACACGATAATCATTTTTACCATGGCACCATTAAATTTGTTGTTGCAGCGTGTTGGTGTTCTCAAAGTAAAGTATATGTATGATTTTTAACATTTATTTTTGTATACAACAAGCCTTCTGTCCTAGCAAAATCTGACCTTTTATGTCCTAATTAAATGATTAAAATGAATAAATACATTCAAAATGTCATACAAAACTTTAATTTTGGCATAATAAGCATAATCCAATGGCCTGTCGTGCATATAAGCCATTTCTGATTTGTTCTTCCTACAAAGTGGATAAGCGACAACTTTTGTCAGGGACTGTATATAATATTTGTGTGTGTGACCAGTGATGGATTGGCATTATGTCCTGGGTGTCTTCCCTGAAACCTCTACCCTGGATGGGCATAGAGGACCTTCCCACCGCAACTAGTGGAGGATAAAGTGGAAAATGATTAGATAAAATAAAAATTGTTCTTGAGAAATTATGTTTAAACCAAAATACAGTTCCCTTAATGATCCCCCTTTAACATCAAACCATTTTCATTTGGTTCAGAGTTTCTTTGTAAAGCTCTTTTTAATGTACTATAAAAATGTATATATACAGTTCCTGATTACTCCTTAATCAAGGATTAATATGCGTATTATGAAATACTGTGCCTCTGTTGGCTGAGCTTACATTGCATTCTGGCAGCAATATACAATAGATGCTGATGACTCATCTACTTTGCTGCCTCCATCACTGATTGCTTTATTGATGCATTTTTTTTTTATATGTGGCATTCAGCTTTTCTGAGATTTAACTTGGTTGGCTGATAAACTCTTCTATAACTGCCTGTTTTGGCCTTAATCGTCCAGATGACCTCGAAACAAGCATTAGGTTTCCAATGACTGAGGTTCACAATGCTGTACCTTCAGACGAGCAACAGTTTGGCTGACGACCTGACACTGATTCATTAGACTGGTGGTTATTTGAGCTCAGCGGCTCAAGCATGACGATGACATGAGACCTCACATGAAGTCATGACAGTAATTGGCACCGTTTAATCCACGTGTTCTCTTTTTGAAAGGGGGTAATGACATTGTAGCTCACACTTGGGTCTTGAATGTGGGTTTAAGATGATCATGCATGGTTGTAAGAGACTCATCTTGCGGTGCTCAGGTGTGTCTGCAAAGTAGGTCATATATTGCAGCAGCATGTGGGCAAAAAGAGGTAGTGCAAGTCTCCTGAGATGACAAGCAGATGGAGCGTGTGTGAGAGTGCGTGCATGAGCTGGTGTGAACGATTCATTTTATATTAGCATCCAGCCTGATGAAAAGCAGACTGCACTACCAGCGGAGGTCAGATGGTCCTCCCAAAGCAACTGTACATTGATTAAGCACTAACACTTTCTTTAAATCATGTCGAGCCACTGACAATCATATCAAACAGATCATGGCTGATCATTTATTCTAGCAAGAAAATGAATCAGCACTCAATCTGCACTTATTTTGCATGGTTTCTTTTACATTGAGCCCAATTTTTTTTTGCAAGTTTTCAACTTTGCTGCACGGTGACACTGGGTTTTCATGTTCTCCCCATGTCCGCATGGGTTTTCTCTGGTGTTCTTCAGTTTCCCCCTCAGTCCAAACCGGATTTTTACATTTTTTTTTAAAAAATTGTAGCGCAGGAATATCTTCATTTGTCTCTAATCATTCTGTGGACATTACTGAAACTTTTTACTCAACAAAATTAATTCTGTTTAATGAAGTATGTTGGCTTTTTTATACAGTACTCTCTTAAGGCCCAGGCACAATGTGTTTGCGGTTATGGAGTTTTCAACTTTTGCCCATGTCTGCGTCAGTGTTTTCTGGTTTTCACCCCAGTCCAAAAACGTTGACATATTTTTTTTGCAGTGCAGAAACATCTTATATCCAAATAATTTTGGAGGCATTTTTGACACTTTTTTTTTTTTTTTTTTGAAGATATTTCTTCAATGGTGTCAATGAAGCAAAATATCTTATGTTTAGGAAGTTTCCACGTTCTGCCAA
>JAOUQT010320003.1:0-14236 GCA_025769995.1 Xyliphius kryptos | reverse complement strand
ATCACGTCATGACCTTGCCACTATCCTGCAAGAAGAAGGGCTTAAAATCCCTCTGACCACTGTGCAAAACTTGTATGTGTCATTTGAAAGACGAATCGACGCTGTATTGGCAGCAAAAGGAGGCCATACACCATACTAATAAATTATTGTGGTCTAAAGTTTCAGTTTCATTGTCTAAAATCAGTCGATATATTTTCTACTGTAAATATACAAAATATCATCTTTCTACCTACAGTGCTTTTTGAGATATTTAGCAAGGAAGCTATCAACGACAGTTTCTCATACACGGAAAGACAAGGCATGCACATGCAACACACATCACGGTTTCTGCAGAAACTATTTGAGGAATTGCACGGTTCACATATCGAAAGACAGTGTTCAGTGTGCTTTTAGATATCTCTAACCGGGTAACCGCTGTGCCCGTTTTTGTGCCTAAATTTTCCCATTGACTTAACATTGCAGAGATATTCAAAGTCGGTTCAGAATAGGATAGGATCACATCAGGGTCTGAAAGAAAAGCCACACTCATTTACCTCTATATTATAGATAAATGTATAGTATTGTATAATTATATCACTAATGTAATAACAGAGTTATTAGTTTTGTCATGTGTAGCATTTTGTTCTCTTTATCTACTTTTAAGACTTGTGTGACAATCTGGTAAAATTTTCAGGCAAATTTATGCAAACATTGGTAATATTCTTAAGAATTCACGAACTTATCACCACTGTAAATAAATATATACAGTAAATACATTTAATTTTTTTTTTTAAGTTATGAAGTGTATGAATGTTTTTATGACATTTTTTTTATTATTAGTTTGTTTTCCAAAATAATTTTTATATAGTATTGTCCACTATAGGGAGAAGCTCAACCCAAATAATAAACTACAAAATGCTGTTGCATTCTCTTGCTTCAAAGACATGATTAATTCTTTTAATGCTTTATCAATATTTTAATTCAACTCGTCAATTTTATTCTACAGAAATTGTATAAAAGTCTAAGTGACATAAAATCAGAAGTGGAGATGATAATTAAGACAGGAAGACAAATTGTACAAAGACAGCAGACGGAACAACCCAAAGAGCTGGACAATCGTTTAACAAGTCTTAAACTCGCGTACAACGACTTGGGTGCACAGGTAGGAAGGACTATGCATGGTAGTTGATGTGTTGACTTAATATGACTTATAATTCTAACATGCACTTTTTTAAATGAAAATGAAAGCGAACACTTTAAAGAAAAAACAATGAACCGACAATGATTCAGCACACACACACACACAGTGAGACAAACGTTTGCAACCCCAGGGAGGATTTTAATCCTAGTCATGCCGCTACCGCCAAATAATGGCAGCACTGTGACACAAACATTTTATCATTTCACAATGATAGAACATTTTTTAAGCAAATGTTGTGTTAAAGACATATTTTAGACACATTTTATTCTCCTTTAACACCTGTTCTCTTGGGATTTTAGTGCATTTCAATAAGTGTATGAAGTGCAAGAACAATGTTTAAAAAAACATAAAAATAAACATTTAAACAAAACATGTTACTCTGACTGTGAAATTAGGAATTAGCACCCTGTCTACGGTTGTTTTTCCACTTATGCATAGAGTTGCCGGGTGAGCAAAGGCAGGCACACGAGTCCATATGGATTAGGCTGAAAAGTAAATGAATGAATGTCACTCTGACAGTTACAATGGGGTTGTGATTGCTCTTTGTCTGGAACATCCCCTTGAACCTTACCATCATGGGCGACCCTTATAGGAGCATAGCTCAAGACAGTATCATTCACATAGGAACACTTAAGCTTCTCCACCATGGCAAGGTCCATCCCAGGATAAGGACATTTCTTCACTACTAAATATTCCACAGTCAAATGGTATCATAACAAAGTGGAAGTAATTGGAAACAAAAGCTACTTAGTCACAAAGTAAGCCAGAATAGGGTAAGCGAATGCTGAGGACCATAGCATGCAGGGGTATCAATAGAGACAGGATCATGGGACACTATGATATGACATATGATAAATATTTAGCTTATTGCAACTATAACTGCAGTTTCTTGATTACTTGTTTTATTAATTTTTTCCCACTTAATCTTCCTGTCATCTTTTTTTTACAGGTGACAGAAGGAAAGCAAGCACTAGAAAAAAGTTTGAAGTTATTGAGAAAGTTTAAGAAAGAAATTAAAAGTCTAACAGAATGGTTAGCAGTGGTTGATAGTGAACTGACTTGTCGGTCATCAGTGGAAGGGGTGCCAACTGACCTAGAGGCGGAGCTGACATGGGCCAAGGTGCAAGTTAAAAATGTTTGGAATTTTTATGTACTTTTAGAAGCTTCTTTTTTTCAGAATTTCTTTTTTTCAAAGTGAGACATTTTACCCACACTAGGTGGAGGTTTTGTATTTTAATCATATTTTAATTCTTGTATTGTTGTTTTTTTATTATGTTCCTCTAATTCTTTTTATTATGTGTGTTGGAAACACACATATTGTTCTTTGATTTATTTTTATTATTATTTTTAATTATTATTTGACTCTCAGTAGCATAAAATTATTTTAGTTTGACCTAGAAACTCAATGTAAGATTTAAAACATAGAGACAGGTCTTCTCTATGAGTATATAAAAACATCTCATTGATTGACTAGCACATTATTAAGCCACGAGGATTTGTTCAGCACAACCGCTTAAATGTTCCATAGACCTCCATGTTAAATTTCAGAAAAATTATCTCTGAGCTTTCGGAATCTTATAAGTTTCTAAACTGTGATAAATCTGAAAGTATTTTATCAATCTATACAAATGTTACAGCAAAACAAAGCCCAAGGTCCCCCGACGCTCACTATATTCGATTAAGCGATATTTAAAATATATTCTGAGTTATGAGTGGTTGTTCAGGAGGTGTGCCAGAGGGACTCCAATAGAAATGAATGGGAGAAGATTTCTGAAAAATCCCTGAATTCACAAATCAAACATCTGTAATAGTGATATAAATTCGCTTATAAACACCACTTACATGTAAAATAGTAGAGCCATGTCCTCTTGATAAAACTTATGATACAATATATTGAGTTATAAGGATTTGTTTAGCATTAGACACAAAAAACTCTCCTATTCTCAGCCATGTTAATTCGAGCAAATCAAATTAATTTAAATAAAATCATACATTTTATTCTGTATATAAATAATTTTTACATCACAGCGATCGTCAAAGGGTTCTCTCTTGTACCATATTTTCGGTTAAGCTATAGTTTCAAGGTTTATGAGTAATGGCCGTTTGATCGGAGGATGCATTTACAGCTTTCTCAGTATGATAAGGATTATTTTCCCCTTTCTCTCTCACAAACACGCCCACATGCAGGCACACGGGCACACACACAAACATGTTGGTATTACTATAGTTATGAGGACAATCCATAGACTTTATTATAGATATAATGTATTGCTAATGTTGCTGTTAATGCTAATTGCTAAAGCTAACTGCTAATGATGACAGGTAAAGCTTATTGCTAATGCTAAAAGCTAATTCTAATATTTGTGACAATGGCAACTGTTAGCTAATGCTAATTGCTAATAGTAATTGTTAATGCTAATTGCTAATGCTAACATTTGTCACAATGCTCATTACTACTGGAAATTTCTGTTAGATAATGCTACTTGCTAATGTTGGTGTGAATGCTAGGTGCTAATACTAATTGGTAATGCTAATAGTTAATGCTAACCACTAATGTTAATTGCTAATGCTAACAGCAATTGCTAACGACAAGTGTTAATATTTGTAACAATGCTAATTGCTAATGCTAATTTATATTAGTTAATCCAAATTGCTTATGCTAATAGTTAATGATAATTCTAATTATTGTGATGATGGGGTGCACCGGGGCAACACACATCGCAGTTTCTGCAGGAACTGCACTTTCTAGTGTAAGAAATTTTTAGCACTAGACACTAAAAACTTTTCCATTCACAGACATTACTCTCCCTGACACATGCCCACATGCAGGAAAACACACAGACAAAACACACAGACAAAACACACGCACAAACATATGTCCACAAAGACACACACGCAGACACAAAGACACATGCACTCACACACACTCACAGCCAAGCAAACACACAGACACACACACTGACACACGCATGCTAGCGCAGACACAACACTGACACAAAGTGACATCTGCTATATGAAGGTGTACACATTGCAGTTATGTGTGTTGCAAACACACATATTGTTCTTTGATGTATTATTATTATTGTTATTATTATTATTATTCCACTTATTTAAATGCCCATTTCTCCTCCTACAGTTAAAGAGGGATTGCACGGGTCACATATCAAAACGATCAGGAATGTATGTGCGAAGTGTGCATGTTCAAAGATAAGACAAATATCCAACTGAGTGCCCGCTGTGCCCGTTTTTGTGCCCAAAATTTCCTATTGAATGAACATTTTAAATGTTCATTTATAAACACCATTTATTTATAAAACAGTAAAGTAAGTAAGTAAGTAAGTGTATGTTTCACACACAGTGGAATTGGTCCTCTGCATTTAACCCATCCGTGCAGTGAAACACACAAATACACACACACACACAGATAAAGTGAGCACACGTGCCCAGAGCAGCTAGCACAGCTCCAGGGGAGCAACTGGGGGTTAGGTGCCTTGCTCAAGGGCACTTCAGCCATGACTTGTCGGTACTTGGAATTGAACCAGGGACCTTTCAGTTGCAAGGCTGGTTCCTTAACCACAAGCGTAAGACTGCCCCAGATACTTGTCTACTATAATTGAACAAAAAATTCACCTGTCTACCTACTTTGATTTTTCAGTTATGTAGTATTTAAGACAGGAAGCAACCCGAACAGGAACTGCACTTTCTAGTTATTATTCCACCCACTTCATGCATGTTCCTCCTCCTATAGTTATATATCAAAATTAATATTAATCTTTAATATATTTTTAGCAACCCTTTTGCACAAGTATGTAGGCAATCACACTATTGTTATTTAATAGTAATTTTTATTATTATTATTCATAATTATATCTTAATAACGTGCTTTAATATGGCTTTTAGATGTCCTTTTGATAAAATCCTCACTTTATAAGGAACACATGTCAACGCTCAAGTGCCAAAGAATGAAATTCTGATATTATTAGGAAATTCTAACTATATTAGGAATGTCAACCCTCCTATAAGAATAAAAAGATTTAAAATAAAGTAAGACTTTATTAGAAATACAGGGATGCACTGGTGCAACACACATCACATTTCTCCAGGAACTGCATTCTTTAGTTTTTACTATTATTCTTTTTCCTGCTTTTCTTTTCTTTTACTTATCTTTGACCGTAATTTTTGAAGTATCGACTGTGTGTAACATGGCCTGCCTGAAAATGGTGTGATTCTGTACAGCTTTTGGATACCCTCACTCTTTGACTTGCCAAATTTTCCCCGTTTTCCCCCCACTTATTTCCTAAGGAAAATTTAATTTTTTTCTTTAAAAGAGCAGGTTAGCCTCATATATCTAAATCATCTTAATGGATTTGTATCTTGATTACTTGTGGGCTTTAAGAGAGCATTTGTATGTCTATGCTCGCTTTATTAGAAACACACACTGATGCACAGTGCTACAGAATGAAATGCTTATTTTATTAGGAATGTTCGAAAAAATTAGGAAACACACTCGGGCGCACAAGAAGGAAACACTCTGTTTATTAGCAATGCACACTGACACACAGCCGCAAAGAAATGTAACTAAATTAGGAACCCAGTGATGCATTGGCTCAGCACACTCACAGTTCCTTCAGGAACAACACTTTCTTTTTGTCAATTTTTTTATTAAGATTAAGCAAATTATGTCACCACTTTTATAACTGAATATTAGGTTAAAACAACCCATGTGCAAATAAGAAAGTATATAATTGTTGTAACATTTTTTTTCTATGCAGAATACCCATAAGGATACAGAGCAACGAACAACCCAGCTTTGTTTAATAAGAGATTTAGCGGAGGGCCTGAAATCTCACCATACAGAGAAAAGCCTTATAGATGACAAAGTCAGCCTGTTGAACAGTAACTGGATTGCTGTGACATCACGTTGTGATCAGTGGCTAAATTTGTTGTTGGTGAGAAATAAAATGACTAAAGTTTGATCCTGGTCCTTTGAACGATATTCATTTCATTAGATATTTACTATGTAGTCCTCAAATTATTTAGGGATAATAGAGAATATGTGCCAAGAAAAACCAAATATATCCTTTGTATACATTTATTATGAATCTGTTGTTAATCAGAATCAGAAAGTAAGAAACAAATAGTGCATTCTGAAATATACTGAATTTGTTTACAGTCGTGTGAAAAAATTTAGGAAACCTTATGTTTTTTTTTTACATATTTGAGGTTAAATAAATAAAATTGTGTAAATAAAATATTTTAGCAATAAGTAGTATAACTAAATAATTAAAACTTAAACTTTTTGTAGGTATAATTTAAAACATTACAATTTCAACCAAAACAATATAATTAGATAACCCCCACAATTATTCCTAATTAAAATGGCTAAAATCACAAACATCATTCACACGTGATTAGAACATAGGTAACACGTCAGGCGTACATGATTAGAACATCATTACTCAGTCTTTTTAAGTAGACTTATTTAAACCTCAGATATTTGGTTTTATGTGCTCCTGAAGTAAAATTTTAAACTATGGTGTGATTAAAAAATATGTCATAAGAAAGACGATTGTAGCAGCTTATGAGTCTGGTCAAAACAAACTGAAATCAGCCATTCCACACTCTGGAAAACATGCCCAGGTCAGGCAATTCATGCAAGCTTACCCTGAGAGCAGAAAGCTTCTGAAAGTTCGGAAACCCTAAACTGTCATCTCGGGACTTACAGTAGGCACTTGCTACTGCTGATGTGAAAGTGCATGGCACTACAATCAAAAAGAAGCCACACAAGTTAAATTTTATAAGAGGTGTGCAGGGGGGAAAAGGTTTGCTCTTTAAGAGAAATATGACGGCGAAATTGAAGTTCACCAGTGAGAATGTAGACAAATTCAAGGACTTCTAGAACTTCTAGACTTTTTTTTGGATGGAAGTGCCTAAAATGTATTGATTTGGACAATATGAGAAAGCATCTTTGGTGTAAATCAAATACAGCATTCTTATACCAGCTTTTAAACATGGTGGTGAGAATGTTTTGGGGTTGAGCTGTTGCAGAAGGACCTGTCCAGCTCACTTTCAGAAAATCTACCATGTATTCTACTGTGTATCATTGGAAGCTTGAGGAACATGTAATACTAATCCGATTAAACATGAAGTGGATCTGGACCCTACAACATGGCAATGACCAAAGCATACCAGTAAATCCACTAAGGACTTGCTGAAAAATAAGAAATGGTTTGCACTGTATATGCAAGAAACCTTTTAATTATCTCACAGTTAAATGAATTTTGCTGGAATTTTTCATCAGACCAATATCAGAGACTGGGTGATGGAAACTAGAAGCATCTGGCTTGAGATATTTCAGCCTAACGGGGTAAAACTCGCTATTAGAGATAGAATATGTACAATATATTTTGTTTAAGGAGTGCACAGATATTTTTGATGTTTAAAATAAATGTAGAAATAGCAAAAAAATCACTTTCTTTTACAAAGATATTTCTTAATAAAGATCTAAATATATAATATGTCCTAATATTTTTCACACGACTCTATGTAAAGTATGTAATTCAGATTAAGATTTAAATACTAAGAATATTTCTTTTCAAAAGATAATATAGTTTTCTCTCATTGGCAGGATTACCAAAGTCAGATGAATATGTTGGAACAGAAAGTTGCTCATATAAACACATGGATTGATGGAGCTGAAACTCAACTAGACAGTAGGGAGAACCAGGACGATATTACAAATGTTACCAAGGTTAGTACCGAAAACTGTACAGTACCAGTCTTTGGAACAATGCATATTATACATAGTAAGAAGTTTACATACACTTATTATGGACATGCATGTCATAACAATATTAGTGATTAGAGATTTCTTTTATTGTGTTTTTTCATTTATTTTTGTTTATTTAAGTCTAAAAAGAGTAAAATAAGTGTTTTAATCTTCATTAGGAAAAACAAAGAATTATTTTTTGGGGCATTTTCTGACATATCTGCAGGGTCAAATTGACATATACTGTAAATTCACTTAGTTGATTAATTAATTAATGCTGAACATTTTCAAGATGTTCATTTTTTATATTTTTGTTGATCATTATTCCAACTAAAATTTGTTGCACTAGTGCTGCAATCCAAGAGTGAGGTCATGTAACTAGCTCAAGAGATGGATAAAGCAGGATAATATTTATCTAGCCTTACCAAGGTCCTGATCTGAACCTTTTACTGAATTTTACCAAGAAGACCTCGCTACCAAAAGCAGCTGCTTAATCTCTCATCCCAGAAAAAAGAACAGGATTTTACTAAAATTATAATGTTGCTATGGCATTCAATACCAATGATATGTACATAAACTAAAATCATTGTTGGCATCAAAGTATTATTTAACGTTACATCATTGGTTTGTTAGTAATTATTATAATTGGTAATTGTAATAATTGGTAATAATTATTGTATTGTTTTAGTAGAATGCTTTAATGCTGCAAGCTGTATGAAAGGTTTGTAACTTACTGACTGATTTAGAGTCTACAAGCAGAGGTGGAGGAGATGCGTGAGAAAGTAACAGAGGTACGAAATCTTGGTGAAGACATCATTAAAAACAGGGGTGAGCACTGTAAATCTCAAATAGAGCCCAAGCTAAATCGGCTCAGTCAACGCTTTGAGATGGTTATCAAAAGGATTCTACATGGAGAGGTAATTGTAAAACTGTGAAGATGTTTGTTACATATGTTGTTTTTATCTTATTTAAGTAAAAACTATGAGCGGACTTGGTTATTTTTTCATAGTTATTTGTACATTTGTATTTACCTATATAGACCTCACCTCAAGAGTTAGAAGATTACTACAGACAAGCTAATATGTGGCTACTCAAGCTAGAAGAAGAGATCAAACTTGGTGAATCCCTCAGAGAGGATGATTTCATAGAAAGTGCGGTAAGAAGAATTTTTTCATTTGAATAATTAATTAAATGACCATGTTATGCAAAAGCCCTATGGACTGAACCAAACTTATATACAAAACATAATTAATGACATAATTAGAGAAATCTGATCACAGTTGATGTGATAAGATCCACATGAATTCTTGTGTATTCATGCTTTATGCAAGAAGTTACAAAAGAGTTGGGACGGGGGTCATGCTTACCACTGTGTTATATCACCTTTCCTTTTAAGAACACTCAATAAGCATTTGGGAACTGCAAGTGCTAATTGTTGAAGCTTTGTAGGTGGAATTCCTTCCTATTTTTGCTACAGTCCAGGGTTGCTATTATCGTATTTGTGCTTCATAATGGTTCACACATTTTCAGTGGGACACAGGTCTGGACTGCAGGCATGCCAGTCTAGTACCCACAGTTTTTTATACTGAAGCCACTCCGACTGTTGTAACACCTGCAGAATGTGGCTTAGCATTTTCTAGCTGAAATAAGCAGGGACGTCCTTGAAAAAGATGTTGCTTGGATGACAGCATGTGTATTATGATTAAGGGATCGAAAATCATAGGCATTCAATGCTGTTTTTTCTGCCTTGCCGCTTACTTGCAGAGATTTGATAATATTATAGACTTTACATGATTCCTTGAAATTGCATGTTGAGAAACGTTGCTCTTAAAATGTTGGATTATTTGCTTACACAGCTGTTTACAATGTGGTGAACCTCATTCTATCCTTTCGAGGATGCTCTCATTATACCTAATCATGAAACTTACCTGTTTCTAATTAACCTGTTCACCTGTGGAATGTTTCAAACAGGTGTTTTTTGAGCATTCCTCAACTTTCCCAGTCTTTTTTTGCCAACTCTTTTGGAACATGTTGCACGCTATTCTAAATGAGTGAATATTTGTAAAAAACAAAAGGTTTATCTGTTAAATATCTTGTCTTTGTAGGGTATTACATTGAACATTTGTTGAAAAAGATTTGTAAATCATTGTTTTTGTTTTATTTATTTTGTATACAGCATCCAAACTTTATTAAAATTGTGGTTGTATAATGCTCACTTGCAACTGCATGATTTACAGCATATTGGGTCAGCCGTGGCTAGAAGGCTAGTCCTCTGCCCTAATGGATAGGACTAGGGACTAACAGATCGCCGGTTCGATTCCCATTCTAGGCAATTCATGACTAAAGTCAAAAATAAAAAAAATATAGTATGTAATACAATAGAATATTTCTTGTACATGTGCTTTTACAGGTTGATGATGAAGAAGAACTGAAAGGCCTGCTCCTAAAAGGGGAAAATCTTCTTAAAATGACCAGGGATCCAGCAAAGTCATTTGTTCGTCAAAAGCAAAATCTTCTTCATGATAAATACAATACCTTGAAGGTAACGAAACAGAATTACATGGGTCGGGAAGCATGTAAATTATGCAGTGATTTTGTAAAAATCTTTTGAAGGATAATCATTATAGAACATAATATGAATCAATGAAGAATAAATCAGGGACTCTGAATACAGATCCATAAAGGTTAAAAGTTCAAAATGTTCTCTAGGTAAAGCTAACAATACAAACAACAACAGAAACTAAAAAAAACAACATGGCTCCGAAATGCATGTAAGACAAACAGACAGTATATTTAAAAAACATGAGAAATATAAATGTAGTGAGTAAAATGAGGCTTGCATGATTGGCAAGTGTGTAGTGACTCACAAAACATGCAGTATTGATTCATAACTATAATATAAAATCACAGACTGAGTATTTGCTGAATATTTTTTAATGTTGTTGCATGTGAAAGAAAAGGACAAGGCCAGATGTTGGTAGATACATGAAATTTTATAAGTTTTATCATTTTTAAAACACCCCATATCAGTGTGTGACCTTGTATCAGTTTGTCTATGGAAAAGGAAAAGTGGGGAAAAAGTATTTAGTCAGCCACTGATTGTGCAAGATTAAAAATCCAGGAAATCACACTGTAGGATTTTTAAAAAATGTATTTGTAAATTATGGTGGAAAATATGTATACCTACTGTGAAGCATGGGGTGGAAACATCATGCTTTTGGGCTGTTTTTTGCAAAGGGGACAGGACGACTGATCTGTGTTAAGGGAAGAACGAACGGAGATATGTATCATGATTTTAAACCAAAACCTTTTTCCATCAGTGAGAGCATTGAAGATGGCATGTGGCAGAGTCTACCAGCATGATAATGATCCCAAATACATGGCTCAGGCAACGAAATAGTAGCTCTGTAAAAAGCATTTCAACCAGTCTCCAGACCTCAACCCTATAGAAAATTTGTGGATGAGTTGAAAGTCTGTTTTGCCTAGCAACAGCCCCAAAACATCTCTGCTCTAGAGGAATTCTGCATGGTGGAATGGGCCAAAATACCAGCTACAGTGTGTGCACACCTGTGGAAGACTTACTTTAAATGTTTGACCTCTGCAAAGATTATGCTACAAAGTATTGAGTTGAGATTTTCTTATTGATTTCTTATGATTTACTTTATTTTTCTTATTTTGTTAATAGTTGAAGTGTACTTATGATGAAAATTAAAGACCTCTCTTTCTAAGCTGGAGAATTTGCACAATGGCTGACTAAATACTTTTTCCCCACTATATTTTATTAAAAGAGCAAAAAAATTACCTTTTTGTACTGTGTATACAGAAGATATTAACACAAATGTATAACGCAAATTATAACTGTTGAAAAATGTAGGACATTGTTTTTCAGTGAGACGTTTCTTGTAGCCTCTGTACATCTCTGACATTGATCTGAGGAAACTTTGCTGCAGAATTCTTTGAGCTGTATGATGTTTGAGGGGCTTCTTGCATATTGCCCATTAAAAGCATATACATTGGATTAAGATCTGGGTTTTGACGCTGCCATTACAGGACTTTATTTCTTTGTTTTCAGCTATTACTAGGTGAATTTACTGGTAAATACTGATTACTGGTGTTTTGGGTCATTGTCATGTTTGTTTATGACAAACGTGCATTTTGTTCTAGTGTTCAAATAAGCAAGATCCTGCTGTACATACTGAGATGACAGTTTAAGTTTTTGTTGGGCTTTTTAGCATCTTACAGCCTGCTTTTTAACCTGGACATGTTTGCGGTTGTTTAGAAAAATTATTTTGAGATCTTTGTAAATACCTTATCAGACTGGTGTCCTTATTATATTCCTCACCAGAAATTTCATTTATTTTTAATTACACTTTACAGAAATATTTAAAACATTTTTTTCAGTATTAATTCATTGTTTATTTTACTTAAAACTTAAGTATTGTTGAAATGTATATTTTATTTTAAAAACACACAGGCATTGATGAGGTGTCCTAATTTTTTCACATACTTTTTAACAGAGCCTGAAATCAATAAGAAGGAAGAAGGCACTTGATTTCACACCACAATGGTCCAAGTTCTGTAAGATGTCAGAGGATATGATGCAGAGGCTTAACAAAATTGAGAAGATGATGGCTGAACTGCCAGATTCTGCATATCAACCAAAGGTAAAGGTACAGATCTGCTTAGCCTTACAGAAATTAGGACCCGGGTTCAATCCCCGGGTTGGACAACTGAGAAAATATCTATGTGGAGTTTGCATGTTCTCCCTGTGTTTCCTGTGTCTCCGGGTGCTCCGGTTTCCTTCCTCATTCCAAAAAAATGCATGCTATGTTAATTGGTGTGTGTAATGTGAGTGTGTGAGCTTCACGATGGATTGGCGCCCTGTCTACGGTTGTTCCTGCCCTTGTGCACAGAGTTACCAGGTGGACACTGGATGGCCTCCGACCCTTTGTGAATTAAGCTGAATAAAAAAATAATGAATAATTAAACTTTTCCACCTACACAACTCAGATGCACATGGAATAGCCCTATGCAAGAGACCAGTGCTTAGATACAAATAGACCTCGATGAACACTGAATTGACCAGTTTCAGCAGCAATACCAAGTGAAGATAGATAGATCTGAACAGTGGGAGAGACCTGTGTAACCTCACACACACAAGGAATAGGAACAAGTATTTACTGGAGTATTCAGGATTGGCTGAATTACCATTGACAATCATAATCTTATTGGCCACATAACAAGAAGAACTACAGGAGCATCTGTATTGTACTGAGAAGCTGAAAAAAATATCATGCTGAACAATGAAGCTACAACAAGAGTAAACAAAAGACATTTTGAAAAATGTTCTGAGAAAGCTGACTCATCAGTGCCTCCGACCATCAAGAAGCGATGACATGTGCAGGACATAACATTCTATGATCTGCTGAATTGAGCAATTAAGAATTTAGTGCAATGAGAAATTACTAATTTATTAGTCTCTTGTATAAATAATATAATAACAGTTGCATGCATTATTCATAATAAAAAAATATTTATTCCAATATTATAACATGACATAGTTATAGCAATAATATAAAATATTGTAAAATAAAAAACTGTTTGTATTAAAATGATTAGATTAATTTATATTTTCTTTTATTATGATTGATCTTTTATTCAGATTGGTACTGAGATTGAAAATCAGAGTTCAGCACTTGAAGATCTAAGGAGACTTGGACACAATCTCTCAGAAAATGGCTTTAACAATCTTGTGGAATCACGCCTTATTCCTATAAACAAAATCTGGGAACAGCTAAACAAGAAAATGGATGAAGTGTATTATGTCAGTGTAAGTATAGTGTGTGGGGGTCCTTCAAATAAGCCATTAAATATGCTGGATTATAATGTATGCAGTATATTTTATTATAGCTGAACTTACAAACCCAATTCCAAAAAAGTTGTTACAAAGTACAAACTTTAAATAAATATGGAATGCAATGATGTGGAAGTTTTAAAATTCCATATTTTACTCAGAATAGAACATAGATGACTTATCAAATGTTTAAACTGAGAAAATATATCATTTAAAAAGAAGAATTAGGTGACTTTAAATTGTGTGACAACACATCTACAAAAAGTGGGACAAGGGCAAGTTTACTACTGTGAGACATTCTCTTTTCTCTTTACAACAGTCTGTAATCCTCTGGGGACTGAGTAGACAAGTTGCTTAAGTTGAGGGATAGGAATGTTAATCCATTCTTGTCTAATGTAGGATTCTAGTTGCTCAACTGTCCTTGGATGTGATT
>JAOUQT010319994.1:0-14236 GCA_025769995.1 Xyliphius kryptos | reverse complement strand
AGCAAACATAGGAAAGCAAGAACCTGTTAGTTTTTTCCAAGGACATGATGGGGAATAATAGGAAGGTAGAAGTACTTTTTAAATTTTTTTTTTTTTTTTTTTTTTACATTTTTTAAAGTAGATACTCAGGAAGTTAGTAATGAGTCAATGAGTGAGAACTATAGATTTTTATCATTTTTTAAAAATAATAATAATCAATGAAAAATAATAAACTTTTGTTATTAATATTGGCAATTTTCACAGATTTTCCTCAGTGTATTACGTAATTAATCAAATTTTTGAAAGCTACACACAGTCTACAATTGCCGATCTTACCGTAAATGTTGGATCAGCTCCTCTCCCTCCTTGATTACATTAAGCGTAGCATCCAGCGTGCTGCTCTGCTGTTGCTGAAACTGTCTGATGAGTTCCTGAACAGAGTCCACCGACTCAGAGCACACCGGCTCCACCAGACCCTTCTGCAGATCCTCCATCCACGACCATAGCTTTAAAGAAACTGACTGGTTAGTGTACAAACATACATAATTCAAATACAGAATAAACATTCAGTCATATTTTCTCTTCTTTTCCTAATGAAGATTTTAAGGGTTGTTGAAACTGGGCCCATGGGTTTACACCTAGAGGTGATTAAGTTTTTTTAATTCAGCTAATTAACATGTTTTTAGAATGTGGTAAAAAAAAACCTGCACTGAAAGGCTATCATTGACAGAAGTGAGCACCTTATTTCTGAAAGACAACAGCTCTTTCTACTGTCATCATGTCTCCCTCATCAAGTGAAGTATATTCATACAGTTTGTGTATGCTTACCTCTTTAGTGTGTGTGTGAAATGACACGGACAGATCCAAGAGCAATTTTCTCTGCTCCACTCTCCGCACAAACTCTTGAACTCGGACCTCCAGATGATGAGCGGCAGCATAGATCTCCTCCGGATCACACTCGCCTGTCTGAGCCAATTGTTCGGCTGCCTCTAGCAGCTTATCTGCATTAGTGTATGTGTTCTACATGTAACAAGAAAACAGCAATACAAACAAATGATTGACTGAGCATGGCAGCATCAGTTAAGTCACCATAAACTTTTTGTTATAATTTAAATGTACAAAAGCTATTGGGTCAAACCATTGTGTGAATAATATGTTTTATTTGAAGTCATTGTGTATCCAGCGATGGATTGGCGCCCTGTCCTGAGTGTATCTGCCCAGAGTCCGAGACGTTCTCCCCTGGATGGGCATGGGGAACACCCCCCACCCCCGCGACCCTCATAAAGGAATAAGTGAAAGATAATGAATGAAGTCATTGTCACCAGTGCATAAATTT
Organism: Xyliphius kryptos; assembly: GCA_025769995.1. NCBI lineage: Eukaryota > Metazoa > Chordata > Actinopteri > Siluriformes > Aspredinidae > Xyliphius > Xyliphius kryptos. Next base: position 12,921 of record JAOUQT010319994.1, on the reverse strand, counting down.
AAGTACTAGCTGGGCAGTTTAGGAAAGAATTTGTTGCAAACAGCGCAAAGCAATTAAGTCATGTTTGGTAAGATTGGTAAGAACGAACTTTGCTTGCTCATACAAAACTGTGATTTAAACACAATTCAACACCTTTGCAATGACTCGCAAATAAAACTGCAAGCAAAACCCTTTGACAACCATCAATGTTTGACTTCATGATTGCTGCCAAAAAAAAAACACAGACACTCCAAAATCGTGAAGAAAGAATTTTTAAATTACACGTTATGGTTTGTGGGATGGGAGGAATCCTAGAATAACTGTCATAAAAATAAAAGCCCCTGTGAGTATAATATGTAGGTGTCTTAATACTTTTGTTGATCATTCTTTTATTTATTATCTTCTGCTTAATCTTCTACGAGGGTAATGAGGGGATCCCCATGGCCATTCAGGGGAGAATGTTTTGGGCGCTGGGAAAATACACCTTGGACAGAGTGCCAGTCTATAGCTAGGGTTAGGATTAACCCTAAAGAACATGAAAACGATACCAGATCAGGATTCGAACTGGGAATCTCCAGCACGGAGAGACAAACGTGCTAACCACTAAGCCACCGTGTCGCCCATGGCTAAACACATTCAAAAAAGTTTACAAAATAACTCACAGAAACACAAACTCTTTTGTGGATGACAGCTATATAATAGGAATAAATAGTAATAGTAGATTTTTTTTAATGCTTATTAGTTGTTACATTGTTTGTTTTGTTGTGGTTATATTTTGTACATAACAATATTTAATCTGTTGTTTGGTTACTACCTTTAAAAAAAGTCCTCGTATACATGAGTCAAGCAAAATCAATATGTGTTAATTAAGCATCTAATTGTAAACACAATATTACTAGAGATTAGTTGTCACCATTTGTCATCATCTATAAAGCATCTTAATAACCTGCTCCATGCTTTAAAATAATAAACCATCACACACACACGCTTTACCTGTGCCACCTCCTGGAAGTCATCATGCCGCTTTTGTAGAGCGCGAGCCCGATGCACTGACTTCCCCACCCCAGTGTGTTTACTGAGAAAAGCCTCTCCATGGTTCTGAATCCAGTCTAGCACCTACACACAAATACACACATTCAGTATAATGATAGTCCAGTATATAGGCAGTACTCTTATACATTAAAAACTATGCTAGGTGGAGAACATGGTAACAATGCAAAAGTTGAAACGCAATCGTTTTTGAATGAGTGATGGCTTTGGAGTTTGTATATTTAAAAGGAATGTATTGTTTTAGAGTAAGGTTTTGGGCAAAGGAAAATCTGAAATCAATATGTCGACTACGGTGTCATCGCATTCACTTTTTTGACGTGTATTTATAGCTTTGTAGCTACTCGCAAAGACCCCAATCCATCCAAAGTGTTACGTTTGATAGCAATACCAAACGAACAAGTAAATGTGAGAAAGCGAGAGCCTGTTAGTTTTTCCAATGACATGATAGGGAAGGCCAAATTTCAGCCTTGTAGGTACTCAGGAAGATCCCAAAGTGACACTGGCTGGTTCTTGGGTTTGATGGCAATATTGAACAAACCATTGAACATAGGAATGTAAAAAGTATTGAGTTTTTCCAAGGCCATGATAGGAAATCATAATGCCAAATTTCAGCCTTGGGTACTGTGAAGTAATGTACTATATTAACATTTAGTAATGTTCAGTTAACCATTTTAAACTAAATAATTAAGGATTTAGTGATTTAGCAAACATTGATAATCAAACATTTACACAGCCCATGGCGTGTTTTTAAAAAAAGATATGTTCTGATTGTTTAATGACCAACAGATCTATAAATATATTAATTTGTAATAAATATGAAGAAAGGGATGGCACTAGAACATTATTCTACCGCCCCAGATTGGAAATCTTCATCAATTACAGATGTCTTTGCAAATCTTATGTAATGTCTCCTTTTGAAAAGACATTTTTTAGGTCAGGATTTGAAAACCAGCCGTAACCAATGCCACTGAAGTATTAAATAATCATTATTATATAATTCCAAGGTCATGTAAAATGTAAACATGAAGTAAAAGAAAGTTTTTAGTTTTTGTATTAGCTTGTTTTAATTACAAATTTAATGTCCTGAGCATTTATTACATAACTTTCCAATTTACCCCAGGTTAGTGAGGTAACCTATGTGCAAGATAGTGGTCAAAACTTTGTGCCAGTCAGTAGGTTTTTTCCAAATTATTTTAACTTTAAAATGGTAATGGGGCTTTTCCATTACCATCCATGGGAGAGTGTCCTGGGCGCTGAGCAGATACACCCAGGACAGGGCCCCGACCTATCGCTGGGCACATTCACTCACAAGGCCACACACTATATGGGGAAATTTAGAGCATTTAATTTACCTGGAATCCATGTTTTTGGACTGTGGGATGAAACAGGAATACCCGAAGAAAACCGACGTGGACAAAGGGAGCTACAGGGAAGCTCAGATCGGGATTCGAACCAGGAATCCCCAGGGCTGAAATGCGAACGTTCTAACCCCTAAGCCACCATGCTGCCCATTCAGTGTAACCAACTCATCTTCCTTCATATTATCTGAGTCTGTGACATTGTGAAAATACCATATTATTGATGTCTACAGATGTAACATGTTTTATATTCTCTCATGAATGTTGTGGTTCTTTACACTTGTGTATGCAGTTATATAATTTTTCAAGGTCTGTTCTATGTTGGCATGAAGATCCAATATTTATTACATTATTTTATTGATTCAATGAAGGATATGTTTGATACCTTATCTCATTCCTTTAGTATCTCAAGCTTAGGTTTTATCTCCCATGAGAACATTTCATTTTTGATACGTTGTTAACACCACAACACTTTTATTTTTTTTTTGCACCAAATTTAAATTAAGCATAATTGGCCAACAATGATCCACAAAAAAATGCCTGGAATTTGAGTTGTCAGAGTGTCAAAATCTTTTAAAATTAAGCAACTACAAAAAAAAGGGAAGTTTTAAAAACAAAAATTATTACATTCAACATATATATATATAGTGACATTTACACCTGTTAACATACAGACGCATTTATCCAAAGTGACCTACAAGAAATCCAACTTCATGTTTGGTGTCCTAAGACAGGATTGATACAGAACCCTTAAGCAATTAGGGTTTAGGGTCTTTCTCTCTGATACACATTGGTAACTTCAGTGGACCCTGGAATTTGAACCCACAATCTTTGGATTGATAGCCCAACACCCTGACCACTGGTAATAAGAAATCTATTGTGGCGTGAAAATTTTTATTGGCACCAATGTGGACCTGATTATGAATTATAGACCACTGTATTCTTAGCTTTCTGATAAAATCCTATTATTTCTGATCCTTAAATCTGATCTTAAATCTTAAAGCTGAGCCGTTTGTCCGGCCGTGACGTTAATGACAAAAATCCACACCGCTGACCGCTTGCCATTTGTATTAATGTGTGATATACAATACATTATTTTCCAGATGTTTTTTATAAACTGCGTTCTGTGATTGTTTGAGAAACCGAGAACCTGTTATTCATTTTAAAAACCGGACTAGATTTTTGCACAGAAGACCAGTTTATTAGTGATTTTAAAATCACTAAAAGCCTCCTGCAGGTAAAATGGTGTGTGTCCCAATGCCTGAAATTGTGTGTAGTTATGTATGAGTGTCTTTGTGTATATTTGATTGATATTTGTGTTGTCAGAATCCACCTGTTGCACATCCTGCTGAAACACACACAGCTGTAGTCTCTGGTGTAGGCGGAGCTTGCGGTGCTGCAGCATGCCCTCCAGTCTGCGGTGCTGATGCACCACCTCGTGCATCACGTCCAGAACAGCGCGCACTGCTAGACTGTAGTCTGCGCCTGGCGTCACGGTACCTGTGTCACTCTGTGGCTGTGGCCGCTGTAGCACATCCAGTAGCGTTTTCCCCTTCTGACTCACCTGAATGTAAAAAAGGTACACACTTTCTAAATGGTGCAACAAACAAAACAAAAACAGGACAAAAAAAAGAAACATTTCTAAAACTAATTATTTAAAAGCAAATAAGGAAAAAGCACACATGTTTAATGAGGATTCCTTGCAAAATACCTATTTAGAAGAGTGGGAGAGCTGCACTGCACCTAGCTCACCACCATCAACACAGTGGTTAGATATGTGGTCATGTATCAGGACATTAGGCCTTTATAAATAACTCATGGGTGCTCGGTGGTTAACACTCCTGCTTCATAGTGAAAAAGCATTTGGTTTGATTCCTGAGCAAGATGGACACATTTTTATATTGTATGTTTGCCTTACATCAGTGCAAATTCTCTTTCAGAAGTTCTGACCTCCTCCCACAGTCCAAAGATGCATACATTTTGGAAACTGGGATAGTAAATTTCCTCCGGGTGTGAAAGGTGTGAATGTGGGCATAATGAGCAATCTTACCTCAGTGTAAACTGTGGATACCTGTTCGCAAAGACTTTGGTGGCTATGGATGGCTATCTCCAGCTCCTGCATTGTGGAGGGTAACCCACCCTCACCGCATGCCTTCACCCAACCATCCACACTAGGCAGAAACTGTAAAAAACATCGGAAACAAAACAAGGATTAAAATTTGGTCCATCAAAGGTAACTCTCAGCTTTAGCAGTGCTTTATTTTTTTGCAGTTCCTCTAAGAACATTGGTCTAAATTGCCCATATATATTTTCTCCAGATTTAACCCATCCCTGCAGTGAAACACATATACACACACTGGTTACGTGAGCACACGTAATTTAACTCACGTATATCAGTAAAAAAAAAAAAAGGTCTTCCTGCAATCTAGTGGCCAAATTACAGAATACATTTTATATTAAAAAAAGGAAAATAAAATAATGTATTGTATATCACAAATTGATATGAATGTAAAGCAGTCAGAGGTGTGCGTTTTTATCAATAATGTCACAGTTGGACAAATGGCTAAGCCAATCAGCTTTAAGGAGCAGAACTACAGTACTGATGTTTAAGCCTTATACATATTCCTTTCTTTCTACATGTTTTTTTGCAACAATCACGATCTTTACAGTGATTTAATGACTGTCTGTTGAAAACCAATGTGTCTTACCTGCTCTGCTTTCTGGTGAAAGACAGAGGACATAGCCAGGATGGCGCTGCGCTCTTCCAGTGCTGAAGCAAAGCTTTTCCAGTCTTGATCCAGCTGTACTGACACCTGCTGGATCTGATCGGCTGCGTAATGACCTGCTTCGCACAGCCGTGTCGCTACTGATGCAATCCGTGTGATGTTCACATAGGCGTTCTAAATAAAGTAAAAAAAAAAACGTGTTGAACATCATACACAGATAAGAATTACAATCACAAACGGTAGCTTAGTGGTTAGCACGTTCGCCTCCAGCACTGGGGGTTCCTGGTTTGAATCCAATCTTGGTGTCCGTGTGGGTTCCTCCGGGTTCTCTGTTTTCTTCCTACAGTCCAAAATCATGGATTCAACGTAAATTAAATTATCTTAATTGCCCCATGGTTGTGTGTTGGGCTGTGTGAGTTAAGTGTGCCCAGCGATGGCCTGGCACCCTGTCCGGAGCTCGAGATGTTCTCCCCTGGATGGGTATGGGGAACCCCCTGCGACCCTAGTAGAAAATTAAGCTAAAGATAATAAAGGAATGAATTTTTAACTTTATTTATTTTTAAGTCTGAATCTACAAGACTAATATAGAATCTGTCCACGCAGTAAGGCTCTTAAGTATTATACCCAGGAATTTAGCATTTCTGTATTGGTTCTTTTACTGAATATCTTTTCCACCACAGGTGCAGTCAGTGCAGATGGCAACAGTAGTTCAGCAGAACTGGTTATTCAAAATTCTACTAAATTACTTACTAAATGACTTATTGTCACCAGATTTAAAATACAAAAGGCATTAAGTGACTTCTAACTAAAATTTAAATTCAAGTAATTTATTTATATATCACTTTCTACAACAGAACGTTGTCACAAAGCAGCTTTAAAGTGTTATAAATCTAAACACTAAAAAGGAAGCCGAAGCGACAATGGCAAGAAAAAACTCCCTAATATGCTGTTTTTTTAAAATATGCTTCTTGGGAAGACCATGGCTCTTTGGGGGACTCATCTTCCTTGAGCAGCTGGGCAGATCAGGTGTCCATATTAAACATTTAGAAAATTATATAATATAAAATGATATAACAGTGAGTCCATCGGGTAGGATTGCAACGCAATCAGTCCAACAGATATCCAGGTTTGATTAATCAACTGACCCACTGACCCCTGTCTTTTATTCATCTGCTTAATCCTCTACTACGGTCGCGGTGAGGTTCCCCATGCTCATCCAAGGGAGAACATCACGGGCGCTGGGCACCCAGGACAGGGCGCCAGTATATTCCTGGGCACACATTTACTCACACAGCCACACATGCAAACTCACATTATAAGGCTCAATTTACAATTAATAAATTTTCTATTAACCTTGAGTCCATGTTTTTGGACTGTGGGAGGAAACCGGAGAACCCTGAGGAAACCCACTCAGACACAAGGAGAGCGTGGAACCTCCACCCAGATCAGGATTTGAACTGGGAATCTGCAGTGCTGAGAGTGCTAAGTACCATGCCCCCCACCCCCCATTTCATAAATGAAAATCAGTTACAGATGGTCTTTTTTTTTTAATGGTGAATTGAAACCTACCATCGAGTTCATAGCAAAGTGGTCGTGCTGTGTCTGCAGGTCAGTGGCATGCTGGTAGCCGATCCCAATCTCTGTGTGTGTCTGCAGGAACAGCTCTCTGTTGTGTCCTATCCACTCAAACATCTAGACAAAGACACAAATGAGAGAGAGGACAACACATTTAGTTAGGGGAATCTGAAGTGCTTCCTGTTATGAGTGCATACGGTGATAAATTGCTCTCCTCGAGCATAATAAGGCTAAACCAAAGAGCATGCATAAATATTTAGTACAAAGGAGGCATATTTGTCCAACAGTGGATGCACAAAAAGAATAATTTAGTTGCCTGTGGGCTGAGCATAACATTTAAACAACTCCCCTTTACTGTTCTGCTCTTATGCTATACTCTCAGATTATACTGTAAGTAACTTGCATTCATTCTGAGATCCTAAGTATCCTGACTACTTTAAATATATGCAGTTACAGATTGTTGTGTTAAATATGGTACTGGCATGGTATTGGCTTGCAAAAGTATTCATGCCCCTTGAACTTTTCCATATTTTGTCCCATTACAACCAGAAACAGAAATGTATTTCATTGGATTTTAATGTGGAAGACCAACACAAAGTGGTATACAATTGTGAAGTGGAAAGGAAATTATACATGATTATAAATACATTTTATAAATATGCTGTGTGAAAATATTTAGCCCCCCTGAATCAATACATTGTGGAACCACCTTTTGCTGAAATTACAGCTGCAAAGTCATTTAGGGTATGTCTCCACCAGCTTTGCACATCTAGTGACTGAATTCTTTGGCACATTCTTTGTAAAACAGCTTAAGCTCAGTTATAGTAGATGGAGAGTGTTTGTGAACAGCAGTTTTCAGATCTTGCCACAAATTTTCTATTAGGTTAAGGTCTGGACTTTGACTGGGCCATTCTAACACGTTTTGTTTTAAATCATTCCACTGTAGTAGTCCTGGCTTTATGTTTAGGCTCGTTGTCCTGCTGGAAGGTGAACCTCCACCCCAGTCTCAAGTGCTTTGCAGACAGGTTTTCTTCCAAGATTGCCCTGTATTTGGCTCCATCCATCTTCCCATCAATTCTGACCCCAGTGCATAATACTGCCACCAATCTACTTGACCATGGGGATTTTGTGTTCAGAATAATGTACAGTGTTAATTCTACATAGCATTTTGCATTTTGCATTTGAGGTCTCCTCTGACCAAAGGACCTTGTTCCAAATGTAAGCTGTGTCTCCAGCATGGCTTTATATGGTTTTCTATTAGCAATGGCTTTCTTCTTACCACTCTTCTATTAAGACCACATTTGTGTTGTGCACAACTAATATTGTCCTGTAGCCAGATTCCCCCACCTGATCTGTGGATCGCTGCATTTCGTCCACAGTGACCATGGGCCTCTTGGCTTTTGTAAGCCACTGTATGCACTGCTACAGATCAAATAAGATCTAAATAATCTGTCCTTGGAAACACCATGTAGACTACATATTTACATATCCCACCATCATCCAGTGACAAATAAGAGTAACATGGTGGATGAAGCTGGAGCCTAACCCAGCACCTACTGGGCAAAAGGCAGGAAAAACCTTGGACTGGTGGCCACAGACAAACACATCTATGCATATTGACACCTCAGAGCAAATTCAAATATTTAATTTACCTGACCTACATGTCTATGAACTAAGCTTCCCAAGGAAATCAAGCAAACACGAGAAGAACATTTGAACCACCCACAGAAAGTTTAACGGTTGTCTGAATTGGAAGCTAAGGCTTCTTTGCTGTTAGGTAGTAGTGTAAGAAATGTGCTTTGAAGTATTTTAGGAGAAAGCCGGATCATGTTTTCTGTTCAGTGTGGTTCATTGTAAGGGAATTAGTTCTTGTTAATTGTGGGGTTTATGGTCTGTGTCATTTGCATTGATTTCAGTTCTGTCTCTTTTCATCGCTTGTTTTTTTTCGCCCCTAGCCCTCGCCTATGCTCGGACCGTCGCGTCTATGATATAATAAGGCAATAAGGCATTAGAGGACGTGCATTATAGTGAATAAATCATGGAAAAGAGGTGTTGCTGGGCACGTCACAACGCGGAGTACAATTAAATTTCTTTAAATATGTGTCTTATTGCTTTTATGAAATTCTACAAACACACTATTATAAAAAACAAGGTTTTATTCATAAATGTGTTTATTGAAAGCAAAATAGTCAATAAACTGTTTTTTCGTGATGTAATCTAGTCTAGTTTTTAAAAATGAATGTTGATCGCTGAGTAACAGAATTCCTGTTTGTCTAACAGTCAAATAATGCAATTACAGAACACAGTTTTGGAAATTGCCTTGCTGTTAATATTAATCTGTACTTTCGTTCATTCGTTTCCCATGCCCATTCAGAAAAGAAGGTTTTGGGCGCAGGGCAGATAAGCACAGGAAAGGGCGGTGCGCCAATCTATTGCTGGGCACACAAACACACACTATACTGGGCAATTTGGATTGTGGAAGGAAACTGGAGAACCCACGCGGACAAGGGGAGAGCAAGGGAACTCCATTATTTGAAGATCGGGATTCAATCCTGGATTCAATGTAAATTTAATACTCTAAATTTCTCAATATAATGTGTATTTGTGTGTGTGGCTGTGTGAGTGAGTTTGCCCAAAGACAGATTGGTGCCCTGTCCACTGGTGTATCTGCCCAGTCAGTGCCTGAGAAGGGCTCCCCTGGATGTCTCCCTCGACCCTCATAGAGGATTAAGCGAAAGATAATGAATGAATGAATGAATGAAAAAATGAATGAATGAATGCATGTCACGGCTGGACAAGCGGCTCATATTTAAGCACAGGAACTACCCGCTTTTGCATCAGTTGTTGGTGCGTGTGTGTTTTCTTTCTCATGAACTATGTTTTGCTACTTAGTGCTCCACCATCCCACCAACATAATCCTTAAGATTAGACAATTGTTAGTTAGCATCTGTATACTTTTGACATATGCATTTTAAGTAAATATTTAATAAATGTTTAATAAGTAAAAATATAAGATGGTACGTATAAACTAAATTTATTTTTCTCTATGTTCTCTCTATATTCATTCGGCATTTTTGAGTCTTTGAACCACTTGTTGTAGTTTTAATTATTTTTGTTACTTTTCACTCTGTCAGGCTGGATGTCAGTGGTGTTCTGGCAGAGCTCTAGCACAGATGCATGTGCCAGCATGACTGGGGAGTGTGAAACTCCTGCTCAGTTTGGGTTTAAACGGAACACTAGCTACTACACTGAACAAGACTCTTGAGACAGAAGAATGAAAACATCATGCTTACATAATTGCAGAATCTTTTTTTACTCCCGTTACTATTTGAACTCCAGGCTGAGGTTCTAATCCAAAAAGGCTCCTATCTTTTTTTGCAGATTTGAATGTAAGTTTAACTCAACAGTCTGTTTGATCTAATGACTCTACTGAGTGTCATATTAAGGTGAATACATGACCCATCAAAACAAGTGGAGTTTACATAATTAAATAGAATATATAAAAACTAAGTATTCGAAAACCTACAGATTGTATCTACAAAAGCAATAATGACACCACACCCAACATTTCAGCTTTATCAGCTTCAACTCCTCCAAAAAAGCTTTCTTTAGGATTTTAGAATGGTTCGGCGAGTATTTTTACCCATCTTAAAGATGTTTGAAAAAAAAAAAATAACTGAATTTTTGTGAGATCAGATGTTATAATGCTGGCAAACTGATGGCTCCAAATTCTCCCCAACTGACTCTGTACGTAACCATGATTTGACGCTCAACTTAATCTATATGATCAGGTCAGTAAAACTAGCCATTCCTGCAGATTCTTTCTGTACAACATCAGAAAGATCAGTCCTTTCTAAGCAGAACAGGCTACTCAGCTGCAAGTCCAAGTCCAATCCTATCCCGGCTCGATTATTGTCTAGGTCTCACAGCTTCCTCAATCAGGCCTCTACAGTTGGTTCCAAACTCTGCAACCCGACTTGTGTTCAACCAGCTGAAGCTAACTCATCTCTCTCCATTGACTCCCTGCAGCTGCTCACATTCAGAACAAGGCACTGACTCTGGTCCACAGGACAATGTCTTGATCTGCCCCCTCTTACCTTCAATCCATCTTTCCAAGATACCATCTAACTTGGTCACAGCACAGCATTTTTAAGAAACATCTGAAAACACACCTCTTCCACAAGCACTTGCTATGAAAAAAAAATCCATCTTGGATAATGATGAGGTTTGATGATACTACAGTGTAGCTGATTTCTCCTTACCTACTGACTTGTGTTGTTCTTTAATTTTTAAGTTGCTTTAGATAAAAGTGTCAGCTAAATAACACATGTAAATGTGTTATAAATGCTGGACAAAAGGACCTTGTCTACCATCTCAGGTCAAGGTTTCTTAATAGTCTTTGACAGAGTTGAGATTAGTAGTCTGCGTGGGCCACTCAAGTTCATCCAAACCAAACTCTCCCAACCATGCTATTAATTAAGTCTTTATGTTGTCCTCACCTTCTCTGCATCTTGCTCATAAAGTCGCAGCTGGAAGCACTGGTCGAGCTGCTGCTTGCATTTGTGCCACGTCTGCATCAGGTGCTGACGTGCAGCCTGTAGTTTGTCCAGCAGGGCAGCAACCCTTGGGACAAGACTCTGAAAGTCAGGTCCGCCGGAGAGCCGACCGTCCCCACCGTCTCTAATTTTCTGGAGGAGCCGCTGCCCCTCATGCTCTAGTTCATCCACAGGGGCCTTGGTGATACTCTTCCTCATCCGAGCATGCTCCTCTAAAAGCCTGCGTGCCTCCTCAGCATCTGCAGCAGTCTCCTGGCGTGAAAGTGTCTCCTGCAGCTCCTCCAGACGTGAGAGAAGGTGCAACGCACCACCTGTAAACTCTTCCAGTGATACCCTCAGCTCTGTCCACTCCACGTGGTCGTACTCCAATGTGCCATCCAGATCTGCCGTTAGCTGAGAAGGGTCCACTAATTTCGTCAGTCCCTCAACGGACACCATGCTGGTCTAAGGAGAGCACAAGATTGCAGGTTTGGATTTAAAAATAATAATATAGAAACCGAATTCCAAAAAAGTTGTGACACTAAACAAATTGTGAATAAAAACTGAATGCAATGATGTGGAGTTGCTAACATCTAATCTTTTATTCAGAATAGAACACAAATAATAGATCAAAAGTTTAAACTGAGAGAATGTATAATTTTAAGGGAAAAATATGTTGTTTCAAAATTTTATGGCGTCAACAAATCCCAAAAAGTTGTGACAAGGCAATTTTTACTACTGTGTGGCATTCCCTCTTCTTCTTACAACACTCAACAGACGTCTGGGGACAGAGGAGACCAGTTTCTCAAGTTTAGAAATAGGAATGCACTCCAATTAATGTCTAATACAGGCCTCTAACTGTTCAATCATCTTGGACCTTCTTTGGCATACCTTCCTCTTTATGATGCACCAAATGTTGTCTATAGGTGAAAGATATGGACTGCAGGCTGGCTTTTTCAGTACCCGGATCCTACTACTACGTAGCCATGATGTTGCTGCAGAATGTGGTCTGGCATTATCTTGTTGAAAAATGCAGGATCTTCCCTGAAAGAGATGACGTCTAGATGGAAGCATATTTTGTTCTAGAACCTAAACATAGTTCTCTGCATTAATGGTGCCTTTCCAGAAATGCAAGCTGACCATGCCACAAGTACTCATGCAACCCCATACCATAAGTGATGCAGACATCTGATCGGAGCGTTGATAAAAACTTGGGTTATCCTTGTCCTTTCTGGTGCGGATGACATGGCTTTCCAGTGTTTCATAAAGAACTTCAAATCGTGACTCATCTGACAACAGTCTTCCATTTTTCCACACTCCATTTTAAAAGAACCCTGGTCCAGTGCAAACGTCTGGAAATGGCTTCTGCTTTGCACTGAAGAGTTTCAACTGGCAACGGTGGATGTCATTGTGTATTGTGTTCACTGACAATGCTTTTTGGAAGTATTCCTGAGCCCATTCTGTTATTTCCTTTACAGTGGCATTCCTGTTTGAAATGCAGTGATGTTTAAGGGCCCAGAGATCATGAGCATCCAGTAGAGTTTTACGGCCTTGACCCTTACGCACAGCAATTGTTCCAGATTCTCTGAATCTTTTAATGATAAGTAATAAAGTGATTTATTTTTGCCTACTGTGTTTACACACAGAGGAATTTGTCCTCCACATTTAACCCATCCGTGCAGTGAAACACACACAAAT
>JAOUQT010319979.1:0-14237 GCA_025769995.1 Xyliphius kryptos | reverse complement strand
GAGGGTTAATACTGTCTGTAATAAAGCTCGTTCCTATCCCAGCCGTTGTGCGAGTCCCGCTTTCCACATCCCATAGTTGCGTAAGTCGAATAACGCAGTGAGCGGACGCTTCATTTAAAGTTGATCAGTTTTCTTCAGTCTTTTGACAATTTGTGATCTTTGGGTCATTGGTGCACAGGGGGGCGCCACTGTACACTGAATTACTGCAGCCCAAAACCACACCCCTTTTTTGTCATTTTGTACATTCAGTTCATTTGCTTTAACTTCTTGGCTTGTTCTTCACCTACATCACGTATAACGTATATACAAACTCTGAAGACCGCGGGGCGGGGCTAAATCAAAGTCTTTTAAGTCATATTCCTCAAATTTGGAGGGAAAACAAATCCAACCATCGATAATCCCAAGTTAGGAAGATAATTTATGCTGTGTTTATATCTTATATAATGTTATATTAGCTGCTGCTGGGACGTTAATATTTACATGAAGATAATTCAAATGAAAATGCGTCCTGCTTAATGTGACGGCGGTGACCGGCCGCGGGTTTGCGCTTCAGCAGGTATCTTTTCTTAATACGCAGCCGTTCCACTCGGCTCTCCTGGTTCTGTGGAATGTAAACACGGCTGTCAGGAGGAGGCGCTGTTAATATAACGAGGCTGACTGATTATCGTTCACTCTGCAGTTTTAACAGACGTCTGTTCAGGATCCGCGGGAAACTAAACAACCAGCGGCGCCTTAAATCCATTACCATCACGGAACATTCAGTCCCTTAACCTTCAAACCAAATCGTCATGACGACTCCTGGCAGCGTCAACAAACGGGACAAATCTGGGTTCCTCCTAAAAACCGAGGTCTCAGATTCGGATCCAGAGCAAAACTCTGAGAACCAATCAGATCTCTTATTCTTTAAAGGCTGGTGGACCTCAGCGCTCGGCCGGTGACGTCATCTTTGATGGATGATGACTTGAGGGTCATCTTAAGCGGGTCGAGGACGGTGAAGGACACACCTCCTCCATCGTGCTTCAAAGCCAAACATGGAGTTTTGATGTTGAGGAGCAGGAGCTTAAAGGTTCTTTGAGGCATCTTCGAGGTATCTCATTATCTTCCCAAATTAGACAGAAACACACACACACCATATAGGGGCAATTTAGAGCAGTCAATCCCCCTTGAATCCATGGTTTTGGACAGAGGGTGGAAACTGGAGAACGCGCAGTCTGCTGATTTGAGTTTAAACCAAAAGTCTGTTGAGTCTCCTTCTCTGGGGGTTGAATGAGAACCCTTTGGGGAACGTTTTGGACCTAACGCAGTGATCAGAAGACGTACAGAACATCACTCACCTGCTACCTCCACAATGTCTCCAGGTACGATGTCTCTGGCGCGGACCCTTTGGACGCTCTTCCGGTCCTGGCGGTACACCTTGCCCATCTCTGGCTCGTATTCCTTCAGAGCCTCGATGGCGTTTTCTGCGTTGCGCTCCTTTACGTGGAAAACAAAAACAAACGAGGAGGTCAAAGCGTTCTGTAATCTACATATTATCTGAAAATCCATTTCGATCCTCCGTCACATTTTCAGATGTTCAGTCTTTGAAGCCGAAAACGTCAGAACATTCATTTCATCTATACCTATAAAACCCAAAGTACTCTCTCACTCACTCACTCATCACTAACTCTCCCACTTCCCGACTACTGACAGGATTGAAACTTGGCACAGTCATTCCCCACAATGCATTCGGGGGCCCACCAGGGGACCCAATCTGAAACACGGGCCCTGATTAAATTGGGTACTTCCACTCACCTCCCAAACTTCAAATTTGGCAGAGATATATAGGAGAACCTCCAAAGTCATTAAGATATCAAAAATTCCCACAGGGGGCCCACCAGAGGACCCAATCCAAAATACGGGTCCTGCTTTAATTGGACATTTTAACGCACATGACATACTTCAAATTTGGCAGAGATGTCCAGGACGACCTCTACACTCATAGAGATATCAAAAATTCCCCCAAAATTTTCTGCCAGGGGCCCACCAGGGGACCACAATTCAAAATATGGGCCCTACTCTAATTTGGCACTTCCACACATCCCACAAACTTCAAATTTGGCAGAGATGTCCAGGATTATTTCTACATTCATTGAGATATCAAAATTCCAAAAAATTCCCACGGGGGGCCCACCAGGGGACCCAATCCAAAATACAGGTCCTGCTTTAATTGGACATTTCCACTCACATCACATACTTCAATTTTGATGTAGAGATGTACAGGACGACCTCTACACTCATTGATAGCAAAATTTCCAAAAAATTCTCACGGGGCCCATCAGGGGACCCAGTCCAAAATGTGCTTCGCAATGACTATTAAAAAATCTCAGGGTCGGTCTCTTAAGTGAGTCACCGTAGCAACGCACAGGTAGTCGGCTAATTTGGCCGGGGATTCCCAGTTCGAATACCGATCTGGATGGAGTTTCCATGTCCTCCCTGTGTCCGCATGGGTTTCCTCCGGGTTCTCCGGTTTCATCCCACCGTCCAAATACATGGATTCAAGGTGAATTAAATGGTCTAAATTGCCCCTATCTAATATATAGTGTGTGTGTGTGTGTGTGTGAGAGAGACCAGTGAGGGATTCTACTGACAAAAACAAAGAACACAGATGGACTACAGTCAGTAATTATAAAACTACAAACTCCATCTATATGGTATGTGGAGAAAAGAAGATGATGTAGCAAAATTGGGCGTGTCCTAACTTTGGACTGGCACTGTAGGACACTTTAGTGGTCTGTTTGTTCCCAGAGATTCATTTTGCAACCATTCATATGAAGCTGGTCTGTTTCCTAGCAACATGTAAATGCACCACATTATATAAAGTATGCTGTTTTGAAGGTCAGATGCTCATTTTAAATACATTTTTATACTATGAAGCGTCCTCGGGTGATCTGAAAAGCGCTATATAAATTAAACATATTATTTTCACATGTTCTCCTCGCAGCGATGGATTGGCGCCCTGTCCTGGGTGTATCTGCCCAGCGCCCGAGATGTTCTCCTCTGGATGGGCATGGGAAACCCCACCGCGACCCTTGTAGAGGATTAAGCGAAAAATAATAAATGGACACTTAGGAACTTAAGGGCAGCATGGAGACTTAGTAGTTAGCATGTTCTCCTCTCAGCACTGGGGGTTCCCGGTTCAAAACCCGAGATGTTCTCCCCTGGATGGGCATGGGGAACCCCACTGTGACCCTAGTAGAGGAACAAACAGAAGATAATGGATGGATGTCCTCCCCGTGTTCGCGTGGGTTTTCTCCGGGTTCCTCTCACAGTCTAAAAACATGGATTCAATGTGAATTGGCTGCTCTAAATCGCCCCATATAGAGTAAGTGTGAGCAATGGATTGGCACCCTGTCCTGGGGGTGCCAATCTATCTACCCAGGGCCCGAAATGTTCTTCCCTTAGATTGGCACCCCAGGTGTGCTACAGTGCCCTCGTCTATGATGTTCTCTAATTGTCCGGACTCCATGTCCCCTGGCCGGCCACTGATGGCGTGCAGGTTCGGGGTTTCCCCAAACGGGGAGGGGCATGTGCTGTGATGAAGATGGCGTGTGTGCAGTTCACACACCACGCCCACACTTACCTGCCACACCCCCACGATGGCATTGGCGATGAGGATGAGGAGAATAACAAAAGGTTCTACGAAGGCTGTAATGGTTCCCTCACCTTCCTCGAACCAGGCCAGAGTCTGTGACGAAACGTACGAATGACTTACGCAGGAAAATTACATGAAAACATCAAACAAATTAAAATACAGTTTCTCAAAATAACTCAATCCAACCAACAAACGTATGGAACCACTGAAGCCCCGCCTCCAATTACCAAATCAGCATTTATTCATAGAAGTTTGGACACGCCTCCTTTCGGCTCCACATCATCCATGCTCTCAGTTCCTCTTACTGTAAAGATGGACTTTGTAGTTCTACACTTACATTCTGTAGTCCAGTTGTTTGTTCTCCAAGGTCAGGACCCCAACAGTAGCACCACAGAGCAGATATTATTGGGTGGGTGGGTGCGTGATTCCTATCCCAGCCGTGTCACTGAGGTCTTTAAATGAAACTACAGCAGCACTGCTGCACTGACACCCCCTCAGCGCTTCGGTGTCACAATCCACCACCCAAATTGTGATGCTCCTGACCGACAGAGACCAGAGAACCAACAGGAGACTAACAAAACCAAAGAACACAGACGGACTACAGTCAAAAATCGTAAAACTACAAAATCCATCTCTATGGTAAGTGAAGGAAATGGCCAATGGAGCAAAAAAAGGGGGCGTGTCCTCATGCTGACATGAATGATGTAACACTTTGGTTTGTTCACCACTCAAAAGTCACTAATGCATTAGGTTTCATTGGTCAACCATTTACATGGCGCTGGTCTGTTGCCTAGCAACGTGCAAACGCACTACGTTACATTGGACGGCAAATCAAAACGTTCGAGCCGATCGTCTACATTGATCTGTACGTATAGTGACAGCCGTACATGGCTCCTGTTACCTAGCAACACATCAGCATAGTGATGCAGGCTTTAAAAAATATATATTACAAAAAAAAGATCATTGTGGTGAAAAAGCTTTTAACCAATCAGATTGTGAGGTCAGGACTAAACCTCAGTTTGGTCCGCTGTGCAGAACCCTGACGCCGAGTGTCCTCGGATTGCAAAAAAGGAATAAATCAGTGCAGCTTATTTTAAAATACCAAAACAAAATGGCATTAACTCAGGCATCTCGTAGGCCGGGGGGAGGGGGGTGGGAGATGAAGTGGAAATGACTGTGCTGTTTCAGGGATAAGTGCTTACGAAGGAAATGCAGGCGGCGAGAAGCAGAATGCGCACCAGCAGATCCTCAAACTGCTCCAACACCAACTCCCACAGCGACTTCCCTGCAACCAGAGGAGCATCAGCACCATCAGCTCCCTCACCAGATACACCACCCACATTTATATAGGGGTTCTCAACGGGTTTCGCACCAAGACCCAAATGTTCTCATGGTCCTGAAGTCGCGACACGCTTTTAAAGAAGACACGACAAATTTATTTACCTATTGTTTTCACTCAGATTTGTCTTAAAATCACGCCATTGTTATCCGACTCTCACAGGATTGTAAAAAACTAAGAATCAAAAAATAATATACGGATCAAGAATTGCAAATACGATATCTCAGATTTTCACGCTCACGAATCGAAAACTTACCCATTTGTAAAAATAAAAAAAAAAAAAAAAAGGAAGAATTGAAAACTTACGTATGAATCGAAAAATTGTAAGTACAATTGCTCAGATTTTCACACTTATGAATCGAAACCTTACGTACGAATCAATATAGTGCAGACCAAAGATCGGCAACGTACGGCCTGCGGGCCAGATCCGGCCCATAATGCTTTTTAATCCGGCCTGTCAAACTTGTCCAAAGTATATTATGGAAGTATTCTATTATAAGCCCTTCCTTCTGTTCCTCTT
This sequence comes from Xyliphius kryptos, assembly GCA_025769995.1. Lineage (NCBI taxonomy): Eukaryota > Metazoa > Chordata > Actinopteri > Siluriformes > Aspredinidae > Xyliphius > Xyliphius kryptos. The sequence continues at coordinate 8,747 of JAOUQT010319979.1, read as the reverse complement.
TTCCTTGCGATGCCTGCGTTTTCCCAATAGATGGCGTGCCCCACCAGTGAGGTGTTTAACACACTACTTCTTCACGTTCCCTTTTAACCCCGGAACCAAAAAGGGGGAGGACTAAATATTTTTTAACGGAAACTCAAAAAATATCTTACGTCTGATATTGTAAGAAACTGTTGTAGTTTTAAAAAATACAAATTCAGTCGTCCCTTTACGGTGAAGCAGCCACTAACCAAACCACCCCCCCCCCCAACCCAGTCAAATTTTAGAACAAATTCAATATTTCTTACCTTCTTCTGCCGGTAACTCTTCAGGGATGAAATCAGACAGAACGGCCGAAGAAAAGAATAAAGAAAAAAAACAGATCAGATAAAAAAGATCAGACATCCGATTAGACATCAGTACATCAGACAATGTTTCCTTTCTGTACGATATGAGCTCTCAGCAGGGGGAGACAGCGAGCTGACATGTCAGAGCTGTGTGAGTTCATGTGTTCGTTTACAAACTAACATGGAAATGAGATCCACTACAAAGTAACGTGGTGGCGGTAACCACAGCAGTGTGGAATTCGTGGAATACGTGTACGAAATGGAGTTGTTACTAAGAACAAAAACACATATGTTAATAGCTTTAAAACAATACAAGTACAATACAATACAAAAAACAAGTAAACCAAACTTACGACGCCACCTTGTGTTTACAAAGCGCGCCGGATGTTTGTGCTTCAAGCGTTCATGCACGGCGGTGGCACGATGTTGTGATAGAGCACCCCCTTGAGGTGTGTGAGTGAATTACTGCACGCTTCCACTTGCAAATTGATAATTCCATGCTTTTAGTGGGCGTAGCCCTTTTTGCAACGTGTCTGCAAATTTATGGAGTAAGATCACGGTCAAAAATTCTGTTCGCATGTATAAACTGAAAACTTACGAGGATTCGTACGTGCGTAAATCCTAAAAATCGTATTACAAATTTTTCGATTCGTACGTGCGTAAATCTGAGAAATCCTACTTGTAATATTTCTATTTTTACGTGCGTATATCCAAAACGTCGTACTTGTATATTTCCATTTTTACGTGCGTAAATGCAAAACGTCGTACTTGTAATATTTCGATTCGTACGTGCGTTAACCCAAAACTTCGTACTTGTAATATTTTCATTTTTACGTGCGTAAATCCTAAACGTTGTACTTGTAATATTTCTATTTTTATGTGCGTAAATCCAAAACGTCGTACTTGTAATATTTCTATTTTTGCGTGCGTAAATCCAAAACGTCGTACTTGTAATATTTCTATTCGTACGTGCGTAAATCCAAAACGTCGTACTTGTAATATTTCGATGCGTACGTGCGTAAACCCAAAACACCGTACTTGTAATATTTCTATTCGTATGTGCGTAAATCGAAAATGTTGTACTTGTCATATTTTAATTTGTACGTGCGTAAGTCTCACTACATACAAATACATAGCACGCGAAACAGATATCATTCTGTACGTAAGACATAAATACCAATTTTAATTTCCTAAAATACGTAGCCTGTATGTGTGATGTAACGCCGTACCGTTGGGTCCCCATCGCTCGCGGTTCTTCCTGAACTGCTCGCTACTTAGACCTGTGGACTCGTTCACGCCAAAGTAGCCCAGCACCTCCTCGACCGTCTTCGTATGGGCATTGTCCATCCCTGAGAGAGAAGTACCGATTCAACGCTGACGCTGCGATGGAAGGAAGCAGGTACAAATCCGACCACAAGGATTAAACGTACAGCAGGATACAAACCTGAACATGCTAACGTAAACAGACTAAAAAACCTCGAGGGTCTGCACTTGACCGGTGGGAACGCAGTCTGATGGATCGCTACTAAACTGTGTGTGTTTAGACACAAGTGATGTATGGCGTCCCACATGGGCCAGCGTTGGGGCCCCTGTTGTTTATGTTTCCACTCAGATTCATCGCTCATGAATATTATTGTTTACTCGATTGCTGATGACAGTTTTAAATCTCAGCCGAACTGAACGACGTTAATAAAATCATCAAGATCAAAGGAAAAGCGTTGGAGAGATCACAGTAATCCAACGTCGTAACTCCCTTTGATTTAACGATTTAACGAGAACTGTAACTAACACAGACGTACGATGGAAAGTATCCGCATCGTAAACTATTAGCGTTATTTATTCAGCATGAATAACTCTTAGTCGCCATAGTAACCTACAGATGTCAAATATTTAAACTTTACTTTGCACATATCACAAAACTTAATAGTAATTTACATTTATACTAAACTAGCTGTACCCTCCACGCGCTGCTGTGGCTCATCTGGCTTAATTTAAAAGAAAGAAAAGAGGGAGTGCACGTTTCTGATCCGTTAAACGTAATAACAACGTGAAAGTTAAAAGGCAGTTGTTTTTGAACTCTACCCGTGCACCAGTCACTATACGCCAAGCGCCTTGCGTCATCCCCTGTACTCTACCCACGCGCCAATCACTAGTGTAAGGCCCATATTTTGAATTGGGTCCCCTGGTGGGTCCCCAGTGGGAATTTTTTATATCTGTATGAGTGTAGAGGTTCTCCTATACATTTCTGCCAAATTTGAAGTTTATGAGGTGAGTGGAAGTGCCCAATTGAATCAGGGCCCGTGTTTCGGATTGGGTCCCCTTGTGGGCCCCCGGTAGGATTTTGAAAGTGAAAACTGCTTAGTTGTTCCAAGTGCATGGTGGGAAATGACGGCGCCAAGTTTCAATCTTGTAGGTAGTTGGGAAGTGAGAGAGTTAGTGATGAGTCAGTGAATGATATATATAGATGATAAAGTTAGCTTTATAAACGCTGAGTGCGTATGGCATATTTACATATTACATAAAACACGCAAACGGAACACAAACCTCACAAACGAACGAAGGGTGTACACGGCGTCTTGCGTCCTAAACACGTAGAAGAAAAGAACACTGAAAACCTAATTCTAACTTTGGAACCTTATAAACATTCTCAATGCCTTAAAGGGCTAGAAACCAAAAAATCTAATTCACATATGTCTCAGGTAGACGGTTACAGTCAGATTATAGAGATTATAGAACGCTCAGGGTGTAAATCGGAGCCCTCATGACAATTCGATCTGATTTGATTGATTTGATACTTAAAAATTCCCCACGATACGATTCGATTAAATACAATCCAATACCGTAGATATTTTTTTTACATTCTTACGTCTGCAGCGGCGTTCTGATTCATGCCAACTTTGATCTGATCTGTACTGAGCTAGAGACCCATAATGATCTATAGCGATATGTAGTGATCTATATTGATCTATACTGATCTATAGAGATAGATTATGATCTATAGTGATTTATAATGAACTGTTGTGATCTATAGTGATCTATACTGATCCATCATGATCTACAGTGATTTATAATCTATAGTGACTAAAAGTAATTGATCATTATCTGAAGTGATCTGTAGTAATTTATAGTGAAATGTGATCCATAGCAATCTATAGTGATTAGAAGTAATCTAACATGATCTATAGCAATCTATAGTGATCTGTAATGATCTTTGGTAATCTATCATAATCTATAATGATTTATAGTGAACTGTTGTGATCTATATCGATCTATAGTGATCTGTAGTGATCAGTAGCGATCTATAGTCATCTGTAGCGATCTACAGTGATCGATAGTCATCTATAGTGATCTGTAGTGATCTTGTTAAGACAGTAATTTTAAGATAAATCATTTGTATAGCAGGTGTCCAGGGGGTTAAAGTAGTAAAGTGAGGAAACAGTGGAAAGAAGAAACCTTAAAGAAACCAAAACTAAATAGAGGAACCATCGGTCCTGAGACACACCTCTTAATTACTAAACTCAGGTTTTATTAGATCTATGCCCACATTTGCCAGCCTGACACCTGCGGTACTGTAGAACAGCGGTAAGTTTAACTAAACGCCACGCGAGACGTACGAACAACAAAACACCTCCAGAATGTTCTGAGCTAAACGCCTACATCCTGCTACAGAACTCCTGGACCCCGTCCAAAAATAACTGCCTCACATTAACGTTGGGAAAAAGGCTCAACATCCGGAATACCAACATCCCCTCCCCGCGATGGGCAGTGAGGTCTGGACCGAGGGCACTGGCACATGGGACCTGTGTGAGATGATTTAACCCATTCATGCTCCTCTGGTCAGATTCAGCTCATCTTAACAGGTGATTCGAACCTTTACACTTGATCAGCCCAACTCTGTGAGTGAACTCTGTGATCTTCGTTTGGAATGTCGACTGTAAGCAAACCTACGAGGTAGGCCTGGGCGATATATCGAAAATATACCGATACCAAAATTTATGATGATAACCCGACTTCATTTTGCTCCTATCTATATTTTCGGTATCTTAAAAAATTAACATAAATGTTGTTTTGTCTTTTTTGTCGACTACGTTCATGTTTATTTAAGAGGCTGCGTGCTCTCTGTAGGGTAGTCACGTGACTACGTGGCAATAAAAAGGAAATTGTACATTGGCCTTATCCATTCTTTATTTTTGGGATATGTGTGTAAAATGATCGTCCATTTATGGATATCGAGGTGAACTGCTCAATATATCACAATAGTGATTTTCGGCCGTATCGTCCCAGCCCTACTACGAGGACACAGTTCCACACGCCGGGCAAAAGAAGACGGAAGACTGTGATTTACAAACATGATGTTCAACAAACTGGGCGGCACAGTGGCTTAGCGGTTAGCACATTTGCCTCTCAGCGCTGGGGATTATAGGTTCGAATCCCAATTGGGTGGAGTTTCCATGTCCTCCCCATGTCTGTGTGGAATAAGACACTGGGAGGACCCTTATAAAGGAATAAGTGGAAGATAATGGATAAATGAGTGAATGTTCAATAAACTCATAAAAGTCTGGTCGGATTTCTGCACCAGGCCTCCAGTAAGAACCCATCTGGGCCCCACGGTGGAAAAAGGCCTGAGCATCCTTCTCTACGCACCTGTTACCTTTCAGTCTCAGGAATCACAAGAGGAACCAAGAACCAACAAAACAGATCCACTTTTTTTATAATTAAAACCTTAAATAACACGTGATTGATGCATTATTATTGTTCTAATTATTCCAATATATTCCATTTAACCCCATAATAACCATCAGCTTGAGAATAAAAATAGTGTTATTCATCATGCAGAATTATTCCTCACTTACCACTTCAGTTTTTAATCTGCAAATCGATCAGCAGCGTCACAAACAGCCTTAATGTCAATTATTCCTGCAAAAAGGAGGAATCTAGAATGTTCTCCAGATGTTTCTTATTAAAAAGCCACTTGGTTCTGATCTTTATTATGAGCTGCTCCTCTGAAAAAAACATATGTCGTTACATCCAGAGTATTATCGGTAGGAAAAACGTTGCTTTTATCATTAATTACCTTTAAAAAAAAAACGTATTTAATATATAAAGCGTTTAATTCTCACCGTCAGCGACATTTAAGAACCATCGCTGCATTAAAGCCAGGCCACAGAACGGCTTTAATACATCCCCCAGAACCGCAAAGTCTATCCACAAATCAGAACGCTCGAAATCAGACCATCAGCTCCACTCCACCAATGATGAGCCTTGCTTCCGTAAACGTCCCGCCTTCCAACTACATAGGACAGAGACCCAGTTTAACCCCCGCGTTTTCCTCAAATTGTTTCAAAAGCTTTAAATTACAGCATTATCGATATTCAGAGGGTCGCTAAAGAACGTTCCGGTATCAATTGGGAATGTTTTGGACTTGTTTTAGCGAAATGTTTTTCTCGCATCGTCAGGCTGAGGTAGACGGGTTGCCAGATTGACGAAGCGAATTTCACCCGGATGACAAAAAATGCTGACGCAATCAGTGAGGTTCTTATATAAACACAAGAGACACAATTTCTATTTCAAAATATTAAATATAAAACCAATAAATGCTACAGTTTGAGTATAAAGAGGAATAGGTGAGAGTATGGGCGGTTTATAAAGTGACCCATTTTAAATATATTAAACCAATGACTTTGTTTTTTTAAATCGACAGCTACATATACATTAAAAGTCTAAACATTAAAAGTCATTGGTTTAAGGTATTTAATATGGGTCACTTAATAAACCGACCACACTGTCACCTATTCCTTTTTATACTTATACTTATAGCACTTATTTATTACTATAGCAAGATCTTTAAGCACAAATACAGCAAAATGAGGTGTGAAACCGTAGATGTTCACAAAGTAATGTTTCTATTAGAATTAACCTACGAATTGTAGGTTATGGGCGGCACGGTGGCTTAGTGGTTAGCACGTTCTCAGTGCTGGGGATTCCTGGTTTGAAATCCAATCTGGGTAGAGTTTCCATGTCCTCCCCATGTCTGCGTGGGTTTTCTCCGGGTTTTACGTTTTTTTCCCACAGTCCCAAAACATGGATTCCAGGACGATTGAATGCTCTAAATTTCCCCATATAGAGTGTGTGGATGTGTGAGGCAGTGTGGGCCCAGCAATGGATTGCCGCCCTGTCCTGGGTGTATCTGCCCAGTGCCTGAGATGTTCTACCCTAGATGGGCATGGGGAACCCCACCCGACCCCAGTAGAGGATTTAATGGAAGATAATGTATGGATGGATTGTTGGTCATTATTTGTTGATGAACTTTTCAGCCATATTGGAAATTTATGGCCAATTTGTGCTGCATTGAAGGTTTTAATGTGGGGCCTCCAACTTTAGAGGGTGTTTATGTGGTACCTCCTCATGGTAATCTCGTCTTTCCAATAAAACCGGCACCGCTTGAAATTTCTCGAATCACGGGATATGGACGATAAAGCACCACCACCATTTTTCCCTGCCAAAAAATGAGATACGCACATCGAAGCCCCTCTTTTGTTTGATAATATTTCTGGAAAATGTCATCCACCAAACTGTTGCTCTCGAACTTTGCAACATGGCTGAAACCTTTGTTTGCCAACATTGGGATTCCTGCGGAGATGTGCCTTACTGTTGTGTTCTTAGTCATGGAAGCATCGTTATACAGTCTGTTCAACAATGAATACTTCTGGACACATATGTACACACGGACTGATCACTACGCAATCTGTTCATGACTGTCCTACACTGTGATGTTGCCTGGCCTCTCAAGAAGGATGAGTCCCCCACCGAGCCTTGGTCCTCCCAAGGTTTCTTCCTGACATGACATCATAACAGGGAGTTTTTTCTTGCCGTTGTCGCTTCAGTTTGCTCTTTGGGGGTTTAGGCTTGGAAAAGCTGCTTTGTGACGACACACTGTTGTTATAAAAAGCACTATATAAATAACTTACTTGAACTTCCGGAGTTTATGGCGGTGAGGCAATAGGACCGGCAACGTTATACAAGGCTTAATTATGAGGCGGGTTGGCTAGTTTTACCCATAAAGCATTTTAAAACAACAACAAAGGCTGCAACATGTAGTCTTCCCTCTGATGTGAATTTAATTATACAACACCGTAAGACCTCAGTGATGGATTGGTGCCCTGTCCTGGGTGTAACTGCCCAGCGCCCGAGACGTTCTCTCCTGGATGGGCATGGGAAACCCACCACGACCCTAATACAGGATTAAGCGGAAGATAATGAATGAATGAATGAATGAGGGCGCTAAAGAAATGTCTCAGCATTGTCAGTGCTGGTCAGTCGCCATCAGTTCCTTTATTTAGTGCCGTTGCCTTCATTAGTAGTAGGGGTTCATGCGATCTGAGTGAGGTGTGTTCAGCACTGCGGCAGGGCAGAAGACGTTTCAATTGTGAGGATTGGTTTTGGTTGCAGAGTTCATGTGACTTTATCCAGTTAGAATGGAAACAAATCTGGAAAAAGCTGTTTGGAAGCAGGTTCTCACTGGGAATCCTATTTTTCTTCAATCCTGAACAAACACCACACGTCCTTGTGTGTCAGTGACGAGGAGCCCGGAGGCCAATCGACCCAATTAAGCAACCAGAATAATCTGTCCTTATAGATGCTGCTAATTACAGTCCGACTCCCGGATGAGTTCACTCCTGTATAGATGTGGATCTGGATCATGACGTTTGTGAGGATTGTCCAAAGTCCGGCCCACGGGCCAGTCACGGCCAGAGTCTTATAATGTGTTTATGACTTGTCAGAATAAAAAAAACATTATAAAAAATGTAATGTAATAATACCTTTTTACCACATGAGGCAGCAACATTCTAATACTATCTGTGCCTCTGATCTTCAAGAAGTGAGGACGTATTGTTAAATGTCCAGAGGAGTGGCTTTTAATTATTAGTCTTTTTTTTTTTTTTTTGCGTTTTACCTTTTACTGTTCAGGGGGCACCACAGTGTTGAACTTGGCCAATTGTTTTACCCCGGATGCCCTTTCTGACCCGACCCTCACTGGGACACACAGACTATGGGGACAATCTAGAGCAGCCAATTCACCTTCCATGACTGTGGGAGAAAACCCGGGAAAAACCCACGAAGATACAGGGAGGATATGGAAACTTCACCCAGATTGGGATACGAACCGAGATCCCCAGCGTTGAGAGGAGAACGTGCTGACCACTTAGCCACCGTGCTGCCGACGGGACTTGAATTCATTAATGCAGAGTGGCTTAGTGGTTAGCACGTTCTCCTCTCAGCACTGGGGATTCCCAGTTTTGAATCCCAATCTGGGTGGAGTTTCCATGTCCTCCCCATGTCCGCGTGGGTTTTCTCCAGGTTCTCCGGTTTCCTCCCACAGTCCAAAAACATGGATTCAAGGTAAATTGAATGCTCTAAATTGCC
>JAOUQT010319972.1:0-14239 GCA_025769995.1 Xyliphius kryptos | reverse complement strand
CAACTGAAATATTTTATTCATTGAGATCTAGGATGTGTTATTTTTGTGTTCCCTTTATTTTTTTGAGCAGTGTAGTTAGGGACATATTAGTGGTGCCCTAAAGTTTTAATTCACACCTTGAAGATGTGGCACGCAATTTAGCACTGTGCTTAACTAACAAGCTAGCAATGACTCGCAAAATGGCTGTTCTGAAATATAAAATACCCTACTAATATACAACACAAATAAAACATAAGTGCAATTCCAGAATGTTCCACTTCAGTAAAGAGCAGCAGTACAGCAGCAGTCGAGCTCTCACACTGCTTTCACTTCCATTTATCAACACAACAAAAAAAGGGCGCCAATCAAACCGGAAAAACATGTCTCCCACATCATCCGCCTGCCAGCCGCTGCTTAATTGTCAACTATACCTCAAACGGCAGTTTCTCATTGACTGATCACGATGCTGATTCATTACAAGCCTTTACCTAATTATAGCCCAGGGAATACCTCAGAATTCTACCACATGGGGGCAGTGTGGCTCACAGATTTCATGCGTATCGACCCACATAAACCAAACCTGTTAAGCTTTAGTTGCTCATTTTGCAACCTGACTGACCACTGAACTTCTCACTGTTTGTTGACATTCTTTCTCATGAGATTATCAGATGGTCAGTGGGTTATAGTGACTTTCTGCAGATTAAAATAAAGGATTTTGCAGCATTGAACAGCCTTTGCCAGCATGTCCTGCCATCTAAAAGATTAGCATGAATGTATAAAACTACCAAGATTCGTTATGGTCAGTGATTTAAGTCTTACACACGACAGCAGCAGGTTAATATCATTAATTCTTTTTTACTGAACATAATGACATTAAGGTATAAGAAGGAGAGTGGGTGACTGAGTGGAAATGGTATGTAGTCATGCTACTTCCTGTTGGATTTATGGCACATCACACTCCCAACTGTAAGCACAGAGGCAGGAATGAGCTGTACCCGCCCAGTGGGCACGCTGAGAGGTGGGCATGAGATTCTGTGCCAGCAATCCCCCGCATGTGGAGGAGGTAGCAAGTAGATTGTGTGTGTGTTTTTTAAGTTAACAACACACTTGGTTTTGTTAAAAATTCAGTGTGGAAAAAGCCAGAAAGAAATGAGATTAATGTCAGGAATTTTACCTGATTTCCTCTTCCACAGATAAAGTTAGTGTGAATGGGTTTTTGGAGATGAAAACAATTTTTTAATTAAGAAAAACAATAAAGAGGTGAATTCAAATGTGCTGAAATGATTTTGGACATTAACACTGATCACCAAATTTATGACATCAACATCTGGACATACATACAATCAATGCAAAGTGCTTGGACTCAAATCCTCAGCCTCCTTGGCCAGCCTCCTTAAATTTACGTTAAAACAAACAAAAAAAACAACAACAACAAAAAAAAATTAATACTCCAAAATCATGAATACAAGGTAAATGGAATGTTCTGAATTGCCCTGTATAGTGTGTTTGTGTGTGTGTGGCTGTGTGAGTGAGTGTGTGCCCAGTGACGGATTGACGCCCTCTTCAGGGTTTATCTGCCCAGCGCCCAAGATGTTCTGCCCTCGATGGGCATGGCGACCCTAGTACCAGATTAAGCGGAAGACAATGAATGAATGAATGAATGAAAAATGAGATGAGATGATTAAATGCAGGTCAGATAACTGTATTTCCAAACATAAGACATAAAACCTCCCAAAATTCCTTTGCAAAAACATTGTGATGCTCAAATACCTTGTTTTTCATCAGCGGGATTTAAGATCTAAATAAAAATATTGTGAATATTAAAATTTTTAAAATAGATTTTAAAATTGACATAACAGATGTAATACTGTTCTTTTAAGCCTGCACTTATATGTCAGATAAATGGCCAGCATCACCTTAAAGAATCAACAAGCTTTTCCAAATATTCTGTATATGCTTGTTTATAACATGACCCAAGAAAAAGGAAGCAGCGCCCCATTTAAATGGAGATTAACATGCTTGCCCCTATTAATCGGCTAATTAGTTTTGTATCTTCATTAATACGGAACACAAATAACGACAGAAATACAATGGGGGGACACATTGCACACGCATAATTAAGGCATCTACAGAAGTGATTTGCAGTGACCTCTGAATATTACAGGGGAGCCTTGATTACCACGCTTTCTAAATTGCAATGCTTTGACAACAAGAGTCATCCACCTTGTTTGCCACTAATTGGGTGTTCAGATGTAGAGAGGAAGGGAGCTAATGTTTAGCAAAGTACATCTATTAGTAAACCATATTGTGGAGAAACAGCTTTACAAGAAGCTTTAGTCTTACATGAAATATTGTAACAAAACAATCATCTATATTAGGAAAAGAGGATAGATGAAAGGTACGTTTTAAAGGCTTGATCAAGATTACAACCATCAAAAGGCATTTTAAAATAACTTAGTAAATAGTTTGTGTTTTAGCTTAAACATTTTAAATCACTTCTTTTTAATTTTTTTTTTAAATAAAATCAGTCAGAAACATCTTTATTGTTATAATGATGATTATAATCTCAGGCGGCACGGTGCATCAATGGTTAGCACATTTGCCTCTCAGCACTGGGGATTTCTGGTTCGAATCCCAATCTGGGTGGATTTTCTATGTTCTCCCTGTGTTCACGTGGGTTTCCTTCCACAGTCAACATAAATTGGCTGTTCTAAATTGCCCCTATAGTGTGTGTTAGTAGGTGTGTGCCCAGCGATAGGTTGGCATCCTGTCCGTTTAACCAGCCCTCGTGATGACCCTCATAGAGGATTAAGAGAATAAATGATTATCTCATCACGATACTAACGTCGGGGAAGGGATTCACCTAATTTTACCCATATTGTGTGATTATTGTTCAATGTTGGAGGGGATGCCCATCCAAGAGGAGAATGTTTTGGTCGCTGGGAAGATACACTCAGGACAGGGCACCAATCCATTGCATCGCGCACACTCACTCAAACAAATTATACACGGGAAATTTAAAGCAGCCAATTCATTTTTAATCCATGTCTTTGGACTGTGGGAAGAAATCTGAGAATCCAGAGAAAACACACGGAGAGAACGCAACTCAAATCAGGACATCCTAACCACTACACCGCAGTGCTGTGAATATTTTTGTTCTTATTCATTTTCTTATTATTATCATGTACTGCTATTCTGGGCCTGTGGGGGTGATGATGTCTGTTAGAGCAAAAGGTAAGGGAAGACCTGGACATATCACTAGTCAGAACAAACACATGGGGAAACACATTTACCCATACACCCTCATCTAAGGCAATTTAATGACTGAAATTTAAATAGTTGAATGTTTTTTTTAAGGTGGGGGGAGACCCAGGAAAAAAAAATCATTAAAAAGAACATGCTAACTTCTGCTCCAGTACAACTGTGCCACAATTGCACAAAGTAAAGTCAATAAAGACAAGATTGCATGAGTTCGGTTTGTTAAAACTTAAGTAACCCTGACCTTAATTTCATCAAACAGAAACTAGAACAAATAGACAGGCCCTTTCACACCTTTTTTTTAGTGGTGTAACAACAGCAATACTGATTTTAAAGCAACATAATTCATTGCATGCAGCTGAAGCTTAATCTATACTGGCTAATAACAACACAATACTACACAATAATACACTACACATCCTACTAGTCACAACAACAGCTACTGTGTCTGCTGTATCAGCATGTATTTATATCACACAAAAGACTTCTTAAAGTCTTTAGAAAATGCCTATTTTTACAGCTTTTTCTAGCATTCTTTTAGGACTCTATGCTTACACCAATATTTTAAATTAAATGCAGGCTACTATCTAAATAACTGTCTTTAGGAAGTTATTACATCAGTTTAGAAACTTATAAAAAGCTATGTAACTGGAGACCATTAAATGCAAATTGGGTGTCACTCAAAAAACAGTATGATTAGGAGCAACTTTTGGAAAGTAACACAGATTTCCTAGGTTCCACAGAGCAAACCAGTTGTTACACCAGAGTCATCAAAAATCTGATCACGATATCAAATTCTTTGCCTTATTAACATGTCCTAAAACACACTGTTCCAATTTTCTCCTGTGTCATTTCTATTAATCTTTACTTGTAATTTATTTGTATTCTTTTTTTTAAACTTTACTCATATTTTATTCCAGTAATTGTGTGATAAATAGTTACAGTTATTAATTAAATTATAGTATTATGTGCAAATATGTTTTTTTTTTAAAGTTCCTTTAATACCACCATTAAAATCTCTGGGTATTCTCTATAGCCATGTGTCCAGTGTTTTTGACAGATGGTGGAGAAGCCACTCAGCAGTAACAAAAACATGATAAAAGTACTGGAGAGCATGTAATGCTTGTAAGACTGATTATTAAATCAGTTAGAATTACTGATTTAATATACTAAATTGTTTCAGTTAGAATTCACAAAATTGAAAAACTCTAAAAGCCAATTATGTTTTACAACATTTTAGTGATTCAGAGCTCATGATAAATTAATTCTCAGATCCCATAGCCCCTAGTTTTATCTGGCCTGCAAAGACATGGAACTTGTAAGCTTTTTATGTGTGGGCCACTGCTCACATATTTTCGTCAAATGTGAGCAAGTTGTGTTCTGGGACATATGGGCCATATTACAGTTTTTTACAACTGTTTACACACATTTTCCAAGCTTTGAGTCAATTTTTCAAAACTCTACACACAAAACCCACAAGTGCTCACACAAAATGCAAAATGCCTCAAATCTCCAGCAAAATGACACACAACATTCAAAATGTCATCTCAAAAGCAAGCACTGACCTCACATTGCCAACACTTTTGTCATAATATGACCATTTGGATTCATCATGTACACACTGTTGATCAAAACCTAAAGCTCTTATTTCATTTATTGATTCTATGTTTATTTCCATACAAAAGTGCAGGGAGAAGGGGAAATACTCACAACACACAAAAGTTTTCAAACCCAAAATATTTATTTTTCCAAATCATTTGCTGCTGGTAATACAATGTTTGTACAGCGCAGAAAAAAATCCAACAATCACATGAAGTTGGACAGAAACCAAACACATCTCTGAAAAAGCTGGGGGGTGTTGGCTGTGGTGAGGGTATGGGTTGGGGGGGTTGAGTGTGTGGGTCTAGGCTTCATCTCTCCTCCAGAGAATCTGGCCACAGAGAAGTGAGGATGGGTCACAAACCAGTTCTGGACCAGATGTGCCCGAAAAAACTGACATTGTCCCATATGACCACAAATCTTTGTTGATCAAGATTCTGCCGACCTTGGACAAGAATATTGACAATTGCATCCAGAAAAGTTGTGAGCAGTGTTGTAAGGACCAAGTGTTGCATGGTGATGCAGGACACCATTATTGGTAATGGCAGCACACATTGTAAAGTTTCCCCCACATTGTCCTGGGACATTCACAATGGCCCTTTGACCAATGACATTTCTCCCCCTTCTCCTGGTCTTAGTGAGGTTAAAGCCCACCTCATCTATAAAAATATACTTATGGCGGACATTTGCATCTGCATTCATCTCCAAAATTATCTGTAGAAGACCAGAATATATATTTACACACATGTGCACAACCCAACAATCGGTCTTGATATGTGAATGTCTAATGTACTGGAAGTAGTTTTGCATACATACATCCACAAAGTCTTGACGCAGGTTCTTCATTCTGATGCTTCACATGATCAACCAATGTAGCTGTAATCTCATCTGAGACAGTTCTTCTTGCTTCCCTTCTTTGCCCTTGTCCTCTTCCCTGTTTAACTCATCCTCCTCGAACCCTAACTCCTAATGGATGTTCTCTGCCTCTACCAACTCTCCTGGCTCTCTCTTCGTTGTCATTCATGGTTCAAAACAGAAATCTTGACATTTGACATATTTATAGGCCTATACTTAGCCACAATAAAGTAAATTGTGTAAATGGTGTTCAATAAAGTAACGAGTGCTTACACATGTGAGGAGTGGCACTGTGTTTGAAAGATGAAATCAAGTAACTTCCTGTTAGATCTTTGTGTGTTAGGTAGAAACTTGTGTGTAGAGTTTTGCAAAATGTGTGTTTGGAAATTGAAAACTGAGTCAGACACTGAGAAGTAGTGTATGGTTTTGCAGATTTTGTGTGGGGTTATGGTGTTTGAAGGACATGTTTAGAAAATTGTGTGACAAGCAAAGATTTAGTGTGTAAACAGTTGAAAAAAACTGTAATAATGTAAATGTTAATTAACAAAGCAATTTCCCCTCACCTGGCAACCTGCACTTTCTCAGCTCGTTCGGCTTCTGATGCGCATGCGTAACACCTCCGTTGGGTGTTGCAACTTAACTTAATTTGTGTTTTTTGTTTGATCACTAATGCAATGCGTTATGTTCATGTTTTGTGCTTTTGTCTGATTTTACCCGGTGTCTTCTGCATTAAAGGACTACTTTTTTACTAGTCCTGTTTTCTCTCCTTCCAAGCAGAGGAAGGAGAATGTCATGGTGTGGCATTTCCACCTTTTTGCTGAGCGATGGGATACGGCTTTGTGCTCATTGGGAACTTTTTTGCTGTTTATATCTGTTTTTCTATTATTGATACTCATAAGCTCCTCATAACAAACATAAAACATTACAGTTGCACCACAACACTTTCCCCTCACTGGTCACCATATCACTTCATTTCATCTATCTACCTCATTCCTCATTTACATGTTAAAAGTTTACATATTGCTACAAAGTTTACATATCCTGCTGTTTCTGTTATATTTCCTACGCTGCTAAATCTAAATGCACATTGTTTCTTATTCACATGCTGCTATGTTTATATTTTATATTTCATATGTTGCAATCTTTATATTCATATATATTATTACAAACTTTAAAAACAGGGTTACTCTGGGTCCTTGGGCCATAATTTCGTTATGGTAACATGCCACATGCGATAAAAATGATAATAAAGCATTCTCGAATCCTTGAATATTTGAATAAAGAATTTTAAATGATACTGTATATCGCATATTGAAATGAAGGTGAAGACTGATTTTTGTCAATAATGTCAAGACTAGACAAAAGGCTCAGCCAATCAAATTTAAGGACCGAAACTACCTGGTCATTCTGAAATATTGTAAAGTAGATTTATTGAGATTGTGTAAGTGAGTGTGTGAGACATCTTAAGCCACTTTTTGGTGATTGTACAATGAATATAAACCTCCTCAGAGTAGGAAGTGTAAGAATGTAAAATGTTGTGGTAATTAAAGCAACAGTGTGGATTTGCATAGGGAACACATAAACACACAGACTTCCGACTTAATTTATGAAATTACAAAACAAATCATAAAGTTGAATCTGACATCATAGTATAGGTGACCACAGTCATTTCCACAAGGCTTAACTGATTTACGCCTTTAGCTCTACATTAATTAAAGTCAAGTTAATAAGCAGAAGGCTAAACATTTAATTGAGATAAGCTTGCCATTGGCAAATCATCTGGTGTTTTTAATCCACCCAGCTGCCAAGCAGAGGTGTGATTAAGATGGAGAAATAAATCTGATTTAGAGGTCAGTGTTGTACGTCTGCCAAACACACACACAGTCTGTTCTGAATAAAATTAGGATACAATTAACATTATGACACTAAAGATGTTTTAATTTATGTTTAAACATTGTGATTTTTTTTAAATCTGTTAAATAAGCTGCACTTATATTCAAAGAAAATTCTCAAAAGGCTCTGTAAGTGGTAACTGTTATAGGAGCAAATCAGACCACAGAGACTACTGAACTTTAGGTATTGTCAATGTGCCCTCTGATGGAATAATAGTGGAAATGCAGGTTTAAAATTCATTTGAACCTCTTCCGTATAAGACCATGCAAGAAATAAGAGTGGAAGATGGCAAGTGTTATATTTTTGCCTTACTGTGCACACACACAGAAGATTTTGTTCTCCACATTTAATGATTATGACAATAATGATTTCACCCTGAATTCCACACGTCCTGTAAATGTGTGGAAGACTTGCACACAGTAAGGGGCCAGAAGGTATATTTCCCTCTGGCTGAGTGTGAGCCTTGCACACATATGAAAGATATGAACATATTCAAATGAACGTATTCTTTTAGAATGAGGGTTGTGGCAATTAAAGGTCTGATACAAATATAGTGTGTATTTTGACTGTGTGTCCATGTAGTTGCTTTCTTTTGTGAATTTATCAGTAGGTTTTCTAAGAACACAATATGGAATGATACAATGAGAGTTTCAGATTTGTAGGTGCTCACGAAGACCCATGTCAAATTTCAGCATTGTATGTTCTCTGGAAGTCCCTGTTGTGACACTGGAGTGGTCTTGCGTACAATGGCGATATCTACCAAAACATCAAATGTAGAAAGGTGAGAAGTATTACGTTTTTTCAAGGACCTGCCTAAAAGCCTTGTAGTCAGGAAATTGGAGAAGGGTAGAATTAGTGATGAGCGAGTCAGTGAGTCAGTAAATGAGGGCTTTTTCTTTTGCCTTTTACTAGTATAGATAGATTAAAAAAGTTCACGAACATTAAAAAAAAATATATCATGGTTGTCAAAACTATTAGAAGAGAGCGATTGAAGTAGTTGGGGTACAAAAAACAAACTAGAGGCACTTTTTATCTTCCACATGGTTTAGATTGTCCACAGAAGTAGAAAATGTGCATACTTGTGTAGTTTTGATTGAGAAATATACATCAAATATTATTTTTTTTAATGCAAATACTTATAGAGGTGCAAGTAATAAAGTAACCGTGTGGATTTCCTCACACAGTACAAAAACATGGATTCCAGGTAAAATTGAATGCTCTAAATTGCCCCGTATGTTGTGTGAGTTAGTCTGTGCCCAGTGATGGACTGGCGCCCTGTCAGTGCCCGAAATGTTCTCCCTGGATGAGCATTGGGAACCCCACCGCGACCCTTGTAGAGGAATAAGCGGAAGATAATTGATGAATGGATGTAAATTATAGTTATGGGTTTAGTTAATTTTCATTTTTGCTCTTCGATTCCATAAAGCACATTAAATTGCCTTTGTTTGAGAGATGCTATATAAATAAACTAGCCCTAAAACAGTATAGTTCTCCCTCTGGTGGTAGTGAATTGCTAATCTTTCGGTATTATTAAATAAACCCAGAAGCATGCTTCACATGTCATTTACTGAACAATTGCTGGCCTTCACTTTACTATTTTTGCCAAATAAAAATTTGCTTTTTAAATAAATACATTTCACAGATTTGAAGTTTTGTGGTAATAAAAATGTAATCGTTTGCACATGTACAATTTTTCTGTACAGATGATAGACGTTTGATTATTATTTTTATTATTTACTTTTTAGATCACTAGAGTTATATTTTGGTTCAATTTTTCTTAATCACTTTAAAACAAATGCAGAAATCTGAAATAGCTTTTGTGTGATAACATAAATAAATCATGATTACATAGATTCTTGTTATTTTATTACTTATATAAGGGAGCTAAATTCTTCTAATATCCCAAATTTTAGACATAAGTAACAAAAAAAAAAAACATCCTAAATGGCATGTCCCAAATATGTCAAAAATTAAATTACAAAAGCAGGCTGCTCAGGCGTCTTTGATGGTCCCTGTAAAATTCTCTCTGCTCTTTGTCAGCATTTCTTTCACATATAAGCTTGGCAGAGAATAACAACAGGCTCTTGTCATGAAGTGTCTAGAGATGGGCTTTAAGTACCACTGAGAATATTAATGGAACACTCTGTGGACAGATGTGCAAACTTGTTTATATCTTTTTTTTTTAACCAGGTGAATTAGTATAAAAAATCCTAAAGCAAAACACTTACAAAAGACATTTCATTTTTGTATTAAATATATATAGTATATAAGTATGTTACATATTTAACAGCAGTGGGCCGTAAGCCTTCTTTGATAATTTACCAACTGAGGGTTTATTGGCTTCCTTTCATAAGTTTTCCGGCAGGTCACGCCACTTCCAGATATGTATTTTCTTCATAAAGCATTTAGCCAGTCACATTTCAGCTCCATTGGCTGTCAGATTTTTTTTTTCTGCCTACGTCTTCAGAATGACTTTTGCTGGCCCTGCTGCATTAATTAAAGTGTAGCTCAAACTGTTTTTTAACCGATCAGATTTTGAGTTGGTTTTAAAAAGACTTAAAGAAGGCCTACACTATCAGTGTATTTAAGCTGTCTGATTGTAGATGACTTTTTCAGCCAATTAAAACTTATTACACAAATACAATTCCACTTTCAGCATTACCTTTAATGGCAATATAAAATGACTGCTGCATGAAACTAATTTACATTTTTTAGTTTTTCCCAAATATTTAAACGCATTTCTAGAAATCTTGGCTCAGTTTCTCAAAACTCTAAACACATTTTGAAAATTATTACAGTTTTTCCCAAATGTTAAAACGCATTTTTAGAAATCTTGGCTCAGTTTCTCAAAAGTCTAGACACATTTTGAAAATTATTAACTGCTTTGTTAAAACTCCACAAATCTCTTGCAAAACAGATCCCTTCCACCAAAACAACACACACAGCTATTTATATGATTCTCTTCGAGAGCTTTAAATAAACACTGACAAGATAAACCCAAAACAGTATTATCAGAAGTATTTGTAGGTTTAAGTTCATGGGGCCACTATACAAATTCAAATGCATACATTTCTATTGTATGTAGTATGTTGCAAAACTAATTTTCACCTATGTAAGTACAATGAGAAACATGACGGATAAAATCAGTCACATTTACATTTAGTTATTTAGCAGACCCTTTTATCCAAAGCGACTTACAAGAATCCCAACATTATTAGTATCAGAACAGAGGGTTGATGCAGAACCCTGGAGCAATGAGGGTCTTGCTCAATGACCCTCATTGGTAACTTCAGTGGACCTGGGATTTGAACCTCAACCTTATGATTGATAGTCCACCACCCTAACCACTGAGCTACCTCTCCCGTAACCAGCTACTAGTTCCCATACAAAGAGGTAACAAATGTATTTATTGCAAAATGCAAAGAAACAGATCACTCTTCATTAAACCTCTGATCTCGGTCACACCAGAGGACCTCATCTACATCAGCTGCAATATTCTTCCTCGCCAAACAGCGGAGGAAAAAACACCTTGCATGGCAAATCCATCCTTGGCAATCATCTTCGTGGATGTCATCATCACATGCCTTCCCCATTGCCTGAAGTAGCTCCACACACTCATAGGGTCTGCGTTCGTACACTTTCCACCTCTATGGAATTTCTCTATTGGACTGAGAAATGGGAAATATGGTGGAAGGTGCAGCACAACAAATTGTGGATTGTTAGTGAACCAGTCATTGACCAGAGCTGCCCGGTGGAAACTTATATTATCCCAGATGAGAACATAGGAGGGCTGCTCTGGTTCGTCCTGTGGGAGGTTGGGGAGGTTTCATCGAGAAATGATACCAAACGAGGAGTTTTATAAGGCCCAAGTTGTGCATGGTGATATATAACCCCACAGTGACCAATGGCAGCACACATGGAGATGTTTCCACCACGCTGCCCAGGGACATTGACAATGGCACGGTTGCCAATGATGTTCCTTCCCAGCCGCCTGATCTTATGCAGGTTGAACCCTGCCTTATCAATGAATATGTATTCATAGAGAACAGTACTGGCATCCAGTTCAAGCACTTTCTGGAAAAGAGGAAAATGACTGTATTTCATTTAAAAGATTGCCTCGCCTTTGCCTTCCTCTTCCTCGTCCTCTTCGGCCTGCTAGGCCTCCTCTTACTCTGACTCTTCCATTGTGCTCCTGTTGCTCCATCATCTCACCTAACACCTGTATCAGTCACTTGAGGCCTCTTTAAAACTATTTGGTAATTAGGGGTTTGCATTTGAAAGTCAGTGATTCTTAGGTGACCAATGTGTACTAAATGATGCTATTTGTGTTTAGTGATTTGCAAAGCTGTGATTTAGATATTTGCTATTTGAGTAAAAACATATGGAATTGTGGGTCACAATGTTGACAGATGATCTTCATGTTCTTGGATTTGTGTGCATAGTTCCACATTTTGTGTGTATACATTGCGGAAAAACTGTAACTGCTTTGTTGAAACTCCACAAATCTCTAGCAAAACGGATTCCTTCCACCAAAACAACACACACAGCTATTTATATGCTTCTCTTGGAGAGCATCAAATAAACACTGACAAGATAAACTCAAAACAGAATTATCAGAGGTATTGGTATGTTTGAGTTCATGAGGCCACCGTACAAATTCAAATGCATACAAGTCCATGAAAATATATTGGTGTTCTGTTCTTTATATGTATTTGGTGCAGTGTAGGACCCCCATATAGCATTTACAGAACTACATGTATATGAGACACAAATGTAAGCCATTTCTACTGAATGTAGTATGTTGCAAAACTTATTTTCACCTATGTTAGTACAATGAGAAACATGACGAGGAAAATCAGTTCCCATACAAAGAGGGAACAAATGTGTTTAATGCAAAGAAACAGATCACTGTTCATCAAACCTCTGATCTCGGTCAGGCCAGAGGACCTTCATCTACTTCAGCTGCAATATTCTCCCTCGCCAAACAGCGGGGGGAAAAACATTTTCCTCAGGGTAATGGCATTGTTCTGCAAAACCAAGTTTACTATGGTGGTCTCTTGTTCAAGTGTGAATTTCCGGCATCTGTCGAATCTTGCTGGCCGTCTTTCTATTTTGATAAAAGTATATACACACACACATTATAAATATGCATTTCACTAATGTAAAGATAAATGTAAAGATAAACATTGCACTACAGTGCACATTTCTGTGAACACTACATAAAACCATAAAGTGGTTAGTTACTTATTCTCTTCTCTAAAAGCCCGGATAACTGAGGCTACTGTAAAGCAGCTCAAATTTGGCTGGACTCGACGCCTAGCTTCAGTCATGGTTAGGCCATGATTCAATACATGGTCCACTAAGGTTGCCCGTATTTCATTTGAAAGATTGCCTCGCCTTTGCCTTCCTCTTCCTCATCGGCCTGCTAGGCCTCCTCTTACTCTGACTCTTCCTCTGTGCTCCTGTTGCTTTATCATCTCACCTAACACCTGTATCAGTCACTTGAGGCCTCTTTTAAACTCTGACAAATGATTGAAACATTCTGCTAATTAGGTTTGCAAGGGTGCAACTTGTGTGAGACTATTTGGTAATTAGGGTTTTGTATTTGAAAGTCAGTGATTCTTAGGTGACCAAGGTGTACTAAATGATGCTATTTGTGTTTAGTGATTTGCAAAGCTGTGATTTAGATTGCTATTTGAGTAAAAACATATGAAATTGTGCTTAGAGTTTAGCAGTTTGGGGTCACAATGTTGACACATGATCTTCATGTTCTTGGGTTTGTGTGCATAGTTCCACATCATTGTGGAAAAACTGTAATAAGAATAGAGACTGTAAGTAGGATCTTCTGCCTTCTGGTCAAATCTGGAATTTTAATAGTTAAAAAAATGCTAGAAAGACATTGATAAGCATTTACTTAAACATGTGTACACCTTTATTTTTGTATTTGTCTTAGTAGTTTTCTTTTACTGCATAAATGAATGTAATTTAGGTTTAAATGAAACGGTTTCAAAAGTAAAAAAAAAAAAAAGTCTATCTACCTATCTATCTATCTGTCTATCTGTCTGTCTGTCTGTCTGTTTGTCTGAAATGAAAGTGTGAATATATAGAATGAAGTCTGAATATATGGAATGAAAGTACAAATATATGGAAAGGAGTCTGAATATGTGAGTGGTAGCTTAGTGGAGGGAGTGGTATCTTAGTGGTTTGAGTGTTGGATTAGCAATCTAAGGGTTGGGGGTTCAAATCCCATTTCCACTGAAGTTACTGATGTGGGTCCTTGAGCAAGACCCTTAACCCAAGACCCTTATTGCTCCTTGTATTCTGTATGTGACCCTGTATTCTGACCCCAAATATCAAGTGGAAATCATGTAAGTCGCTTTGGATAAAAAAGTCTGCTAAATGACTAAAATGTAATGTAATGCAATGAATATATGGAACGAAGTCTGGATATATGGAATGAAGTCTGAATATATGGAATGAAAGTACGAAAATATGTAAAGAAAGTCTGAATATATGAAATGACAGTGTGAATATATGTCTGAATATATGGAATGAAGGATCCACGTAGCATGTGGCAAGGCATTAAGTGCATCACGGACTACAAACCCAAAGATGCACAATGTCCCAAAGACCCCACTCTGCCTGAGGCCCTCAA
>JAOUQT010319959.1:0-14240 GCA_025769995.1 Xyliphius kryptos | reverse complement strand
TGTGTGTGTGTGTGGGGGGGGGGGGGTTCCCATGCCCATCCAAGCTAGAATGTTCCGGGCACTGGGCAGATACACCCCGAACAGGGTGCCAATCCATCGCTGGGTACACTCACACACACACACACACACAAACACACATTATATGGGGCAAATTAGAGCATTCAATTGTACCTTGAATCCTTGTTTTTTAGACTGTGAGAGGAAACCAGAGGACCTGGAGAACACTCACATGGGGAAACTCCACCAGAGTGCTACGTCATCTCTGGGCACAAACTCCCTCACACAGACAGACACAAACAATATAAAGGCATTTTAGAGCAACCAATTCACCTTGAATCCATGTTTTTTTGGACTGTGGGAGGAAACAGACACATGTATAGCATGTTCGCCTCTGGCCGATTTCCAGTTTGATAGCCGATCTGTGTGGAGTTACCATGTTCTCCTTCTGGGTTCTTTTGTTTTCTCCCACAGTACAAAAACGTGGCTTCAAGGTGCTACAAATGCCCCTATATTGTTTAGCCCCGCCCTGCGCCGTGCCTAATAACAACATTGTTCTGTGATTTATTCACAATAATACACAATCACAAGTATCTTATTGCTTTTATAAAAGTTACAAACACACTATTAAAAAATAAAAACAATATTGAAAGCAAAATAGTCCTTAATCTGGTCTTCCGCAACCTAATCTAGTCCAGTTTTTAAATGCTGATCGCTGAGTAACAGGTTTCCGGTTTGTATTACAATCAAAATCTGCCATCTTGTGACAAAATTACAGAATGCAGTTTATAAAAAAGATTAATTAAAATTTAAAAAATAATGTTTTGTATATCATGCACTGATATGAATGTGAAGCACAAGATGTGTGTGTTATTGTCGATGATGGACACACTCCTCAGCCAATCAGATTTAAGGACCGGAACTACCTGTTTTAAATGCCATTTAGTTTATTACAGCATGTTTACAGTTAGACGACTTACCTTTGAGAATCATTGGGTTATATATCACGAGCATGAAATTAAATGATGGCAATTTTTGAACCGGATGCGTGAAGCTCTTAGCGAAGCGTCCCAAAGTCGTCTTCATTCACTAAGCTGCTTATCCTAATTAGAATTGGGAATAGAGGAGGACGGTTGGTTGGATGGGAGTTTTGGGGATGGATGCTGGGACCCGAATATCTTTGGTAGAAAATAATTGATGAAGCTGCGATTAAAATTTTTTTAATTATTACATATATATATAATTTCATAAATTAACAAAAACCTTGATCCATTTCTGTCCCGTGACTGATTGCACAGTGACCTCAGTACAAAAGTTGATCCTCTTCCTTTAGTTCATGTAGATGCAGATCTTTGTTTACCCCGGAGGCCCAGGTGAAGTTTCTTAAGTATTTGAGTTCTTAAAATGTGGAGTTTCTTTATTTATATTTGGAACACGGTGACCTGCATTTTAAAAACACTCTGCTGAGCAAAAGAACATTAAAGCTCGTCTCCATTTGTCCAAAATACATCTTTATGATCCCCAAGACTTTTGGGAAGGTGTGTCCCATTACATCTGGTGTAAAAGAAACGCTGCATTTCAGAAAAAGAACATACCAACAGTAAAGCATGGTGGTGGCAGTGTGATGTTGTGGGCTGTTTTGCAGTGTCAGGACCTGGAAGATTTGCTATTATCAATGAAACTATGAATTCTGCCGTCTACCAAAAGATCCTGAAGGAGAACGTCCGACCATCGTGACCTCGAGCTTAAACCAACTTGGGTTCTGCAACAGGACAATGATCCAAAACATACCAGCAAGTCCACCTCTGATTGGCCAAAGACTTTGGAGTGACCTGGTCAAAGTCCTGACCTGAATCCGGCTGAGATGCTGTGGTAGGACCTTAAAAAGGCCGTTCATGCTTCAAAACCCTCCGATGGAACTGAATTAGAACAATTCTGCAAAGATGAGTGGGACACAATTCCTCCAGAACTCTGTAACAGACTCATTGCAAGTTATCGCAAACGCTCGGTTGCAGTTGTTGCTGCTAAGGACGGTCCAACCAGTTATTTTTTCACACGGGGCCATGAAGGTTTGGATTTTTTTTCTCCCTTAATTATAAACGCCTTCATTTACAAATTGCATTTTGTGTTTCCTCGGTTTGCAGGTATGAGAATAAGCACCTCCAAATCTGAGGCCATGGTTCTCAGTCGGAAAAGGGTGGAGCGTCCTCTCTGGGTCAGGAACGAGCCTCAAGTGGAGGAGTTCAAGTATCTCGGGGTCTTTGGTAAGATGGAGCGGGAGATCGACCGGCGGATGGGCGCAGGGTCAGCAGTGATGCGGACTCTGTACCAGTCTGTCGTGGCGAAGAAGGATCTAAGCCACAAGGCGAAGCTCTCGGTTTACCAGTCGCTCTACGTTCCTACCCTCACCTTTGGTCATGAGCTTTGGGTAATGACCAAAAGAACAAGATTGCAGGGTGTCTGGGCTCTCCCTTAGAGATGGGGTGAGAAGCTCGGTCATCCGGGAGGGAAGGATGCTTCTTGAGTGCCTCCCCAGGGAGATGTTTCAGGCAAGTCCTGCTGGGAGGAGACCTCGGGGAAGAACCAGGAACCAGGAGAGATTATATCTTCCAGCTGGCCTGGGAACGCCTCGGAATCCCCCAGTTGAGCTGGTGGAGGTGGCTGGGGAGAGGGGCGTTTGGGCCTCTCTGCTTAGGTTGCTGCCCCCGCGACCCGAACACCTACAAGCGGAAGCTAATGGATGGATGGATGTTTACTTGTGTTGTCTTTGACTCCTGTTTTAATCAGTTTTATGTTCCGAATCACTTAAGTGTGACACACATGCAAAAAAAAAAACAGGAAATGAGGACAGGGGGCAACCACGTTTTCATACCATTATATAGATAATGTCACAGCTGGACAAACGTCTCAGCCAATCAGAATTAAGGACTGGAACGACCTATTTGTGGTGCTGTCTAAAATGAATCTGTTCTCTCACTACACCCTCCGTTTTACTAAACTAGACAATCTTAGTGTGGGGCGCTTACAGGATGGAGGTGAAACTGTGACAAATCCGGTTTAATAAACAGTCCACTTGAAAGGAAGGGCTTCAGTTGTGGAACGAGAGGTTAATTAGTGCCAACGCCTAAGTATTTTTTCAGCCAGTCCTATTTAACCCGGTCCCAGGGTTCTCGCTCTTGTGTTGTGCGAGTCTCTTAAGTGTGAAGTGAAGAACTGCAGGAAGGCAGAACGCTGACCTGATGGGGAACGGCTTCAGGCTTTCCATCGTTGGCTGACTTTACTGGGGGGGTGTGGGGGGGGGGTCAGTACAATAGTCAGCATTAACGGGTTTGTAAAATAATTTTGCTTTCACAGAAAACGGGGAACTAAACAGCAGCGTGTGTGATGTCAGCGGCGCAGGGGAGCCAGCGTTCCTGGCCGTGACTGTGCATGAATAAATCACAGCGGCCCCCTGTGTGTAATTAAAGAGCCGTTCTCCGTTAGTGAAGATGAAATCTGGGGTCCTTGGTATTTGATGAGTTTTCAGATGTTATCACTACTGTATTATCTCAATGAGAAAATTCTCAAATGTACTTAGAGCTCGCCGAAATCAATAGAGCAGTGGAGCAGAGAGAGAATGGATTTCACACACACACACACACACACACACACACACACACACACACACACACACACACACACACACACACACAATGCAGCAGAGGAATAATTGAACATACTCCGCTCTGCATGCACACATTTACAGCAACAACCAGATATCTGTATCTCAGCACCGGGAATCCCAATCTGGGTCGGCCACAGTCCAAAAACACGGATTCAAGGTGAATCGGCTGCTCTTAATTGCCCTGGTGAGGGCGACATGGTGGCTTGGTGGTTAGCACGTTCGCCACTCAGCGCGGGGTATTCCCGGTTCGAATCCCGATCTGGGTTTCCATGTCCTCCCCATGCCTGCGTGGGTTTCTCAAATTTCCTTCCACAATCCAAAAACATGGATTCAAGGTGAATTGGCTGCTCGTAATGGCCCCTGTGAGGGAAAAACAGTGGCTTAGTGGTTCGCACATTCGCCTCTCAGCGCTGGGGAATCCCGGTTCGAATCTCGTTCTGGCTGGAGTTTCCATGTCCTCCCCGTGTCACATTCCAAATACAGGGGTTCAAGGTGAAATGGCTGCTCTTATTGGTCCCTGTAAGAGAAAAACGGTGGCTCCAGATCTGGGTGGAGTTTCCATGTCCTCCCTGTGTCCGCATGGGTGTCCTCCGGGTTCCTCCCACATTCCAAAAACATGGATTCAAGGTGAATTGGCAGCTATAAACGGCCCAACATGAAATCCCATGTTGACATGCATGTTCTGGTGGCTTAGTGGTTGGTATGTTCTCCTCGCAGAGCTGTGGATTCCCGGTTCGAATCCCGACCTGGGTGGAGTTTCCATGTCCTCCCCGTGTCCGCGTGGGTTTTTTTTCCGGGTTCTTGGTTTCCTTCCACAGTCCAAAGACATGGATTCAAGGTAAATTGAATGTCCTAAATTGCCCCTATAGTGTGTTTTTGTGTGGATGTGTGAGTGAGTGTGTTGTTCCTCCCGCACCTCTGGATTTGTTATATTTTGCACCACAAACACGGTTCTGTTGGTAACACACAGTGAGACGTTGGAGTTTAGGTTAACACTTAGCGAGTCGCATTAACGCTGAGGATTTAGCGCTTTATGTTTTTCAAAAATGGCTCCGGGTTTGTGTTTTTTAACGAGAAACGACACAGAGAGGCAGAAAAGCCCACTTCTTTTCTTTTTCTAATCTCAGTTGAGTTTGGCTGCTGAATCTTTATGAGGGATGAATCACACAGCCCTCTGTACCCTCTGTACCCTCTCTCCATCTCCTCCATCTCCCGCGTCTCTTTAATATGCAGCAGGAACGAGCCCAGGGTCCGAGTCCGTCTGCGTTACAAAGCAGTGTTAATTCAACTTGCACCGCGGCACAAAAGGATGAAAATAAGGTTGTATTAAGATACATTAGAGACAGTTTACCACGGCAGACAGAACGAGGGTTTCAGCGACACCCCACACTGACGGCTGATTCGGAAAAGAATAGCGATGGAGCAAAGGCAAGAATAATCATCTCCATCTGGATTCCACCTCGAATTAAACAACGAGAGCAGAAAATAGGTTCATTTTAGGAACCGATGCTCATAATAACCGGGCGTTTGTAAAAAAATGATGCCTTCATTTCCACGCTATCAAACCGCGGGAGGTTATAAAGGGTAGGTTCTCTCCTGACAGCCACGGGATTCAGTCTTCTTTTGATCTCCTTTAGTCTTAATGCATTTGAACGTACGCTCATTCTGTGTTTCAACCTCACGTGGACGGGTGCATTCATATTCATAAAGCCGGGATTTGATTTTTAGATTGGATCATGCAGCTAAAAAGAATCCCATGTCCCGTGGAGATGAAGACGTGGGTATGTGTAAAGGTGAAAAGGGATTAATCAGAAGAGTTAGTGGGTTATTCGGTTCCCCTCGGTTCCAAAGTGCTCCCGCTGCTCCTGTCAGATTGACTTTTCCAACTCTGGCTACAGCAGATTGGATCCGATTACTTTGCATTAGGGTTGGAATTAAGGTGGTATATACCCATGACAGGGTATGGACCTGCTTTATGATCTATTTTCTTAATTAATTATTCAGGTTACATTTATTTAAAGAGTGGGATAGAGACACGATGGCTTAGTGGTTAGCACGTTCGCCTCTCAGCACTGGGGATTCCCGGTTAGAATCCCGATCTGTGTGGAGTCTCCGGGTTCACCGGTTTCCTCCCACAGTCCAAAAACATGGATTCCAGGTAAATGGAATGCTCTTAATTGCCCCGGCATCCTGTCCTGGGTGTATTTGCCCAGAGCCCGGGCATGGGGAATGGGGCATGGGGAACCCCACCGCGACCCTGGTAGAGGAATAAGAGGACGATGATGGAGTGGGATAGACATTTTAATGTTTTTTTAAATCCACAATCTTAAAATTCCATCCATTATCTTCCACTTATTCCTTTATGAGGTTCGCGGTGGGGTTCCCCATGCCCATCCAGGGGAGAACATCTCGGGCACTGGGCAGATACCCCCAGGACAGGGTGCCAGTCTATCGTTAGGGGGCAAGAACCTGGAGAAAAGCCACCCAGACACGAGGAGAACATGGAAACTCCACCCAGATTGAGATTTCGCTGAGAGCCAAACTTACTAACCACTAAACCACTGTGCCGCCCATTAATTAATCAGCTTCCGCTTAGTCCTGTACTATGGTCACAGTGGGGTTCCCCATGCCCATCCAGGGGAGAACATCTCGGGCGCCTGGCTATCGCTGGGGGCAAGAACCTGGAGAAAAGCCACCTGAACACGGGGAGAACATGGAAACTCCACCCAGATCAAGATTCAGCAAAAAACTAAACCACTGTGCCGGCCGTCAATTAATCATTTAAGTGAAACTAATTTAAACAGCTTTAATGGACTTTTCTTGAACACACAAACCCACTGACACCCCCCCTCCTCCCCACCATCGCCACAAAAAAGGACCTGTGGTTACCTGGGAATTAAACCCCAGAAGGCAAAAGTACTGTGGATCACCATGCTGCAAAATATATACAGTATATTAGGGGTGTAACGGTACACAAAGTCACGGTTGGGTTCACCTCAGCGGGTGGGGTGGGGTGAAACCAGGTTCCCCCACTACAGCATATAAAGCATATCGCGAATCACTGTATTGCTTTTTTATATTTCTAATTCTGTCTTAGATTTTTTCGCCATATTGCGGCTTTTTCCACTATATATGTTGCGATGCACAACTGTACAAGAGGATAAATATCTTGGAGTGTGCAGTTTGAGAGAAAGAGGTCTCACAGGCTGTCCACTGACCGCTGCACTAAATGGAACCCGTCAAACACCAGAGTTAGCATCAACGGTCAAGAGGCGTCTTCATACTGGAGGTCACGGCAGAAATGCCAAGAACATGCCAAACCTCACACTGACTGATCGCAGTCTTTTCTTTTATTGGCCTTTCTCTCAAACTACTTTTTTCTTTGTTAGAGCCAGTGTGTGTCACTCTTTAGATATCTAGATATAGATATATAAATACTCATTAATATTCATGTGTTCATTATAATATTAAAACATCATGTTTAGGATTTAAAATGAAATAACGCTATTACATAACTATATATACAGTTAACCCTCCATCGATTTCAGGTTCGGAAGACAAACTTAAGGTAAACTATACACCGCCAAACGATTCAATCCAACGTATTATTTAAGGAAAGGTGTGAAATTAGCAGGTGATGCATGTGTTCCCGCCGCAGCCACGCTCCCCGAATGCATAATTTATTCCAGGCTTTGTTCAGGACTGAAATCTAATTACCAGACCTGCTTGAATTATACCAGAAGTCACTTCCTCTTTTATTAACACTGTCATTTGCCATCTGGGAAATTAAAAATCCAATTAACAAGAGTTCTAAGTATGGTAGACGCCGTACACCATAACAATGCTGTGACACAACAATCGATGGGAGAATGAGGGAGAACTTTGGAACTGGGTCCAGTGAGTCGAGCTCAGTAGGACATGCGGGACACCTCGCTGATCGTGATGTCATGAAACAACGAAATAAAAAAAAAAAACTTGGGGCAGTCGTAGGTTTGGGGTTAAAGAACCAGCCTTGTGACCTGAAGGTGTCCGGTTTGATTTCTGGGTCCACCAAATGACACTACAGTGATTTGTGTGGGTTCTGTTTTTATTTAAATGTGGATTGTAGACTGTAGGTCTAGTAATTATAAAGAAAGTGAGGTATAATGATTATATTAGTGATTTATCTCCATCCATCCATTATCTTCTGCTTATTTCTCTACAAGGGTTGCAGTGGGGTTCCCCATGCCCATCCAGGGGAGAACATCTCGGGCGCTGGGCAGATACACCCAGGACAGGGTACACACTCACTCACACATCCACAATTAACACTATACAGGGCAATTTAGAACATTCAATTTACCACAAATCCATGTTTTTGGACTGTGGAAGGAAACCAAAGAACCTGGAGGAATCCCACATGGACACGGGGAGGACATGGAAACCCAGATTAGAATTCGAACCGGGAATCCCCAGCGCTGAGAGGAGAACGTGCTAACCACTAGGCCACCATGCTGCCCTTCAATAATCTATAGTTTTTAAACAGATTGTATGAGGAAACCCACAGGGACACAGGGAGGACATGGAAACTCCACGAGAATGGGATTTGAACCGGAAATCCCCAGCGCTGAGAGGAGAACGTGCTAACCACAAGGCCACCATGCTGCCCTTCAGTAATCTATAGTTTTTAAACAGATCGAATGAGGAAACCCACAGGGACACAGGGAGGACACGGAAAATCCATGAGAACAGGATTTGAACCGGGAATACCCAGCACTGAGAGGAGAACATGCTAACCACAAGGCCACCGTGCCACCCTGCAGTAAACTATTATTTTTAAACGTATGGTATGAGAACGATGCACATTAAAGTCTTTTTTTATTTCGCCAGGTTCAGACGAGAGCTGTGAGCGACAGGGCTTTAGATTTCTATGTCTGGGTTGTGACTTCACCCAAAGCTCTTAGTGGGCAACCTTTCATCCAAAGTACACACACACACGCGCACGCGCACACACAACCCAAGTTTCTTTTTGTAATGCAACATTAAAGGTGCTGAGTGAAGACCCCTGGAAAAAGATATAACTTTCATCAAAAAATATTTATTTTATAAATAAATAAAATAAAATCCCGTCTTCTCTCAGTGCTTGGGATCCAGGTTGAAATCCCAATCTGAATGGAGTCTTCATGTCCTCCCCGTGTCCCATGGAATTTCTCTGGGTTCCTCCCACAGTCCAAAAACATGGATTCAAGGTTCTAAATTGCCCCATAGAGTGTGCGTTTGTCGCTGTGTGACTGAGTGGATTGGCGCCCTGTCCTGGGTGTATCTGCCCGGCGTCCGGGACGTCCTCCCCTGGATGGGCATGGGGTACCCCACCCCATCCCTCGTACAGGATTAAAGCAGATAATGAATTATTATATCAAGCTTGTCACACTCATTTTTTGTCTTTAAACATCTTTATTGTTTTTAACCCTGTGTTTTGTTCTCTGTATCCTTAATAAGTGCCATAAAAATGTGTATGTTCCACAATAAAGCCCAGAGTTCATCAAATGTATGTTCTTTACTCCAATTTGAATCTTAAACCCGACGTCTTACAGTTTTTCCCCAAACGTTTAAACGCATTTCTAGAAATCTTGGCTTAGTTTTTCAAAACTCTATACACATTATGAAAACTATTAACTGCTTTGTTGAAACTCCACAAATCTCTAGCCAAACTGATTCCTTTCACCAAAACAACACACACAGCTATTTACATGCTTCTCTTGAAGAGCATCAAATAAAGACTGACAAGCTAAACTCAAAGCACTATTATCAGAAGTATTTGTATGTTTGAGTTCATGAGGCCACTGTACAAATTCAAATGCATGAAAATACATTGGCTTTCTGTTCTTTATATGTCTTTGGTGCAGTGTAGGACCCCCATATAGCATTTACAGTACTACATGTATATGAAACACAAATGTAAACCATTTCTAGTTCAGCCTCCTCTTACTCTGACGCTTCCTCTGTGCTCTTGTTGCTCCATCATCTCACCTAACACCTGTATCAGTCCCTTGAGGCCTCTTTTAGACTCTTTTAAGCATTCTGCTAATTAGGTTTGCACAGGTGCAACTTGTGTGAAACTATTTGGTAATTAGGGTTTTGTATTTGAAAGTCAGTGATTCTTAGGTGATCAAGGTGAACTAAATGATGCTATTTGTGTTTAGTGATTTGCAAAGCTGTGATTTAGATGTTGTGCTTAGAGTTTAGCAGTTGGGGGTCACAATGTTGACACATGATCTTCCTGTTCTTGGATTTGTGTGCATAGTTACACATTTTGTGTGTTTACATTGTGGAAAAACTG
Organism: Xyliphius kryptos; assembly: GCA_025769995.1. Classification (NCBI taxonomy): domain Eukaryota; kingdom Metazoa; phylum Chordata; class Actinopteri; order Siluriformes; family Aspredinidae; genus Xyliphius; species Xyliphius kryptos. The sequence goes on along the minus strand of JAOUQT010319959.1, from coordinate 4,260 downwards.
TAATGTTGTCATGAATATTAATGAGCTTTGTTAACTTTAATATTACCCCTCAAGTAGCAATATGTAGGATTTAGTGGCATCTAGTGGTAAATCTGCAGATTGCACTCACCGATCCTTAACAATATGGCGGCCGCTCCAGACAAACATCAGTAAATGTCTCAGCTGCTGTGTTTATCTGGAGGAGACCTGTCACGGTCAACATATACAGACTTTCTATATGTTTGAGGTGGAAAAACAACATTAATTCTTATTTCTGAGAGGTTTACACAAACATAAACATTATTAAGACTCAGTTCCTAAATCCTACACGATGAACCTGTGGCCAGTATGTGTCCACAAAAGTCAGGATTGTCAGGAAACACAGATATTAAACCTAATTTGGATTATTCCAGTGTCAGGGTTTCCATTTCTCTCTGAAACCCATGAAATAAACGTTACTGGAGCTGCTGGATTCTATAGATTCACAGTAGCTTTATTCGCTGACTGTATGTAAAAAAAAAATATCGTTACGATAAGTATTACGATAAAGTCAACACAATAAATTACAACAAACATGAATAACAATGAGAAAAATAGGAATAATAATTAAGATTTTAAAATGGGTTTTACGGTTATGAAGTTATATATTCTATATTTATATCTATATTCTACCTTTTTAAAGAAAAAAAAAAAATATATATATATATATAGAAAACTTTAAAGAACAGGGTTACTCTGGGTCCGTGGGCTATTATTTTGTTTTTGTAACATGCCACATGAAAATGTGATGAAAATGATAATAAAGCCTCCTTGAATCCTTGAATAAAGACATTTTATCTATATAAATGAACATGTGAATGTCCATTTGTTCAAAATCTTAAATCTCTGAAAGTTCTTGGCATATAGCTTGGCATATAGCTTGGCATATAGCGACTGGCACACGGGTAGAGTGGAAGGAAAGACGAGAAACACTTGGCGTATAGCGATTGGCGCACGGGTAGAGTTGAGAGGAAGATGCGAGGTGCTTGGCTCCACTCTACCCGTGCGCCATTGCTATACGCCAATTTTCCTCGCGTCTTCCCATCCACTCTACCCTCGCACCAATCACTATACGCCAAGCGCCCACGCGTCTTGTCCTCCATTCTACCTGCGCGCCAATTGCTATACGCCAAACGCCTCCATGTGTTCCCCTCCACTCTACCCGTGCACCAATCACGCCAAGCACCCACGCATCTTTCCCTCCACTCTACCCGCGCACCAATTACTATATGCCAAACGCCCCTACGTGTTCCCCTCCACTCTACCCGTGCACCAATCGCTATAGAGATGACACACACAAAGTGCCTTATATTATTTAGACACGAAATTAAAAATCAAAATGAAAATAAAGTATAAAAAAACGAAAATTTCCAAGCAATTGGAGATGAACTTTCTTAGATTTAAGATTTTGAACAAACAAACATTTACATTCTTATTTATATAGATACACTAACGACTAAAACAGTAGAAACAGAACTTTCGTCTCCAGCGCTCCGCTATTACAATGACCACAGCGTCTCTCATCGCGAGGTAACCAGGACTTTTTGTACCAGCCCGTCTCTACAGTTATATATATATATATGTCTATACGGAGGCTCTCAGCTGCTCCTTTGTTCTTTCCATCTTTCCAAATCTGGTCTGAAGTCATGTTCTCAGTGTGTGTTTGTGTGTCTGCTTCTCCTTCCTCTCGCCCATCTGTTAGGACTTCACAACACCGGGAGTTTTATCTGTACACGGAGTCACCTGTCTGTGAATTTCAAATACACTCCATCTTTAAAGTCAGTAACAGCATCAGTGTGGCTACAGACCGAACTGCATGTTGGGAATTAATGACTTTTTTGATGATATACAGAAACGGCGCTATTGGTTTTGGACGTGAGCTTCGGAAACAAAAAAAAAAAGCCCAAAAGAAAGATTAATCAAAATCCCGGCAGTGAGACACAGTACATTCCATTAACTGGACAGAAATGACATTTAGGGAAAAGGTCGTTAGAAAAAAAAAAAAGAGAGAGCCGGGCAAATTGAAAGCGGTGGAATCGTGGTGACATAAAATACGTTCTGGTGGCTTCACCTGCAGCACGACGCCGGCGTGAGGACATCATCTGCGTCTGGCGGTCATTATTCTTAATCCCGGTGGCTGCTCTGCAATGCAAACACAATCTCATGACACCAAAATCCAATAGCAATCATTGGCAGCATATCTCACTGTTCCTGTCAGAAAATAATTTGATTTATTAAGATTATCCCGCTGCACTGGGAAATGGCGCACAAAAAATCAATGTAACCTTTTCATTGTTGAATAATGAAGGTAAAGGAAAAAATGAAGCCACCGTCGCTGTGGGGCGGCGTATCGCAGAGAGCGGCTAATGAAATGATTAATGCCGCAGATAAAACAAAGGGTCAGCGGGTCTCGTGCGTATCCGATGTCGCCGGTGATGAAATGTAGCCGGTGTAATTGTACCAGGATGTTCTGAAGCTTAACTACAGTGTGTAGGTTTTATTATTTGGGGTTTTTTTTTTAAGTAAATGCTTTCAAATTGGAATTAGTTTAGATTCCGACTTTATTTCTATAACTTGAAAGGCTTGAGTGATGGCTTTGAAGTTTATATATTTCAAAGGAATGTATTATTATAGAGTATCCATAAATGTGGAATGAACATAGTGCGAGTTGGGACTACGGTGTCCACGGCGTCGCGTTCTCACCTTAATTTATCAGCAGGTTTTCCAAGGACACAATACGGAGCCAAGTTTCAGCTTTGTAGGTACTCGCCAAGCGCCAATCCATCGGAGGTGTTGGAATTGATGGAGATATAGAACAAACCATCAAGTATCCCAAGTTGATGATTGGGGTCAGAACACAGAGACAGGACCCCTGGAGCAATGAGGGTAAAGGGCCTTGCTCATGGATCCACATTGGTAACTTCAGAGAACCTGGGATTTGAACCTACAACCATGGATTGCTAGCCCAACACCCTAACCAATGAGCCACCACCTCCCCATCAAAAGTGGGAAAGTGAGAACCTGTTACATGGTGCCAAGTTTTAGCTTTCTAGGTACTTGCCAAGATCCCAATCCCCAATAGTGAACGAACCATTAAGGATCCCAACTTGATGAGGGTCAGAACACAAAGTCAAGACCCCTGGTGCAAAGAGAGTAAAGGGCCTTGCTCATGGACCCACATTGGTAAATTCAGTGAACCTGGGATTTGAACCTACAACCCATGGATTGCTAGCCCAACACCCTAACCACTGAGCGACCACCTCCCCAAAATCATACCTTCAAACCTAATTCAGAGTTTTTCCTGGTATTGTCCTTCTATATTAGACATGGAGTTTCTGGGAAAAATAATCATTTTGACTACAGCATGTGTTGCTTTACAAAATCTTTATTTTGCCTTACTTTGACACATATGCATAAAAGTGTAATATATGGATAAAAGTATATGCAAAATGACAAAATGTAACTATGTGGATCACCCCGGTCATGGGCATTGATACCTTCCTATGCCAGACCAGTATTTACAGCTTAGTAGATGCAGCCTATAAATCCACAAGGTACTCCAAGGCCAACATGCTTATGCTTATTACCTGCGGGCTCAATGGTTATCCAGCAGCAGCTTCATCCATTGGCTTTACATACAAAAAAATTTACCGACTTTACATTTTTTCATGAAATTATAAGCTGTAAATGGCAAAAGATCTAAATTTTTTGTTGTCCTACCAGAATTATTGTCTTTAAACTTGCCGGTTGTTCCTTTGATAATTATTGTTATGTCAGTTTCTTTTATTTTGTTTAGTAGTATTTGCACCATATCAAGGTCTACTTTTATTTTATGTGTGTGTGTTTTTTTTTTTGTTATTGCATGGTAAGTCACATGATAATTCAAATGACCATAGCAGCCATTTTTTCTTTAAACAAACCCTTAAAGCACATGTATGAGGTCCTTTATTCATCCAGCTTTATCTATCTGTATTATCCTTGGAGAAGCTTTGTTTATGCGCTATAAGCTACACTGTGGGTCTGCTAATTTAAATATTTTCGTTCAATTTAAATCCAATTGTATGTGTTTTGGGCGACACGGTGGCTTAGTGGTTAACACATTCGCCTCTGAGCGCTGGGGATTCCTGGTTCAAATCCCTATCTGGTTGGAGTTTGCATGTTCTCCCCATGTCTGCGTGGGTTTCCTCTGGGTTCATGGTTTCCTCCCACATTCCAAAAACATGAAGGTAAATTGAATGCTTT
>JAOUQT010319948.1:0-10400 GCA_025769995.1 Xyliphius kryptos | reverse complement strand
AGCCAACTCCTGGACAGTCTGTGGTGCAATGTGATGTTGGTGGATGGAGTGTGATGTCCCAGATGTTCTCAATTGGATTCAGGTCTGGTAAACAGGCAGCGCGTCCATAGCTTTAATGCCTTCATCATGCAGGAACTGCTGACACACTCCAGCGACATGAGGTCTTGCATTGTCCTGCATTAGGAGGAACCCAGGGCCAACCGCACCAGCATATGGTCTCATAAGGTAGCTAATGGCAGCCAGGCTACCTCTGGTGAGCACATGGATGGCTGTGTACGGCCCTCTAAAGAAATGCCCCCCCACACCATTACTGACCCACTGCCAAACTGGTCATGCTGAAGGATGTTGCAGTCAGCAGATCACTCTCCACTGCGTTTTGTGGATGTTGGGCCCTCATACCATCCTCATGGAGTCGGTTTCTAACCGTTTGTGCAGACACATGCACATTTGTAGCTTACTGGTCATTTTGCAGGGCTCTGGCAGTGCTCCTGCTGTTCCTCCTTGCACAAAGGCGGAGGTAGCGGTTCTGCTGCTGGGTTGTTGCCCTTCTACATGTCTCCTGGTGTACTGGCCTGTCTCTTGGTAGCGCCTCCAACCTCTGGACACTACACTGACAGAAACAGCAAACCTTCTTGCCACATATCACAGTGATGTGCCATCCTGATTAAGCTGCACTACCTGAGCCACTTGTGTGGGTTGTAGAGTCCGTCTCATACTACCCCGGGTGTGAAAGCACCACCAACATTTAAAAGTGATCAAAAACCAGAAAGCATAGGTACTCAGAAGTGGTCTATAGTCCCCACCTACAGAACCACTCCTTTATTGAGTGTGTCTTGCTAATTGCCAATAATTTCCACCTGTTTTCTATTTCATTTGCACAACAGCATGTGAAATTGATTTTCAATCAGTGTTACTTCCTAATAGGACAGTTTGATTTTACAGAAGTTTGATCTTCTGTGAGTTGTATTGTGTTGTTTAAGCGGTCCCTTCATTTTTTTGAGCAGTGTGTGTACATATATATATATATATGCTCTAGGACCCACATTTGTATTTTCAGTGGACTTGCGATTTGAACCCACAACCTTAAAATTGCTAGCCCAACACCCCAACCACTGAGCTAACACCCCCATATTGATGAGCGCTCACTGGATATCTAATTTCAGTTCTTTTACTATTAGTCTAATTTGATTAGTTTCATGGTTTGTGATTGGCTTTAGCCTTATTTGAAAATGTTTTACAAGGTACTTTTTTTGAATGAATTGAGCCCCATCAGGCATGTCCTAAAATACCTTGGGGTAGACCAGCCTAAAAAGAGTTTTACATAAATAAGCAGATTTATGTTGGGAATATTTTTGTGAGATTTAAAACCCACAAAGACCTTAAATGATTATGTAGGATTTATATAAATATTTAATGGGTACCATGCGTTCAAATGGGTCCTGTGTTTGGGCTGCTTGGTTAAGCAGCTCACTGTATTCCAGCTCCTCACACAGCCTTTGCAGAGTGTTAATAGGCTCATTTAGCTGCACTGGCATGGCAACCTTAGAGAGGTCCTTTCCAATGTTATTTCTCAGGATGTTCCACAAGCTGATGTTGTTGGTGTTGGGACTCGGCGAGGGCAAGAATGAACGGCGCTTTCCTTGGAAAGAGCCATTTTCAACGCAATCTAAAAACAGAAAGTAGATTTTATTTATTTGTTACATGACATGCAAGGAAAGTACAAACTACAGCAAAAGTCAATAAAAAACAAATGTAAAAATTTGTTATTTCTACAATCACACCAGCCAATGTTTATGGCACATTGAAATCATGTTTATTTAAACTTAAACACTATGAAAACCACATTCATCTGTCACTTAGAAACGATACACTACAGGGGAAAAAATATTGAGACACACCTTATAATCACTGAGGTCAAGTGTTTTGATAAGTATAACAATCACCTAGATATTCATGATAAAAACTGTATTCTTCCAAGTTTGTGTGAATAGCTTGCAGAATGCCCTTTACTGTTCCAGCATGTCTGCACCCCAGTGCACAAAGGCATGATTGGGTGAATTTAGTGTAGAAGAACTTTACGGGTTTACACAAAGCCCTATACTCTTTAAGATAAAATAGAACCAAAATCGTGTCCTCACAAAAGCTGCTTTGGATGAATGGCCAATATTCCAATATACACACTTCAAAATCTTGTAAAAAAAAAAAAAAAAAAAAAAATTGTTTTTTCAATAATTTTTGGAAAACATTATGCATAAATGAATGGTTTGTGAACTGATGTACAACCAAAGGTTTAAAAAAAAAAAAAAAAAAAAAAACGTAGAAAACTTCCCCACATAATTAGTGGGTGTCTTAGTACTTTTGATCATATACTGAATCCAGAAAAGATTTTTGCTTTCAATTTGAAACAACTGGAGAAGCCAAACCACATGACAACAGGCTGGGCAGGAAGCAGAGATATACTGCTGTCGGTTGCTTAGTTACAGAAAATGTACCAAACAATAAACAAATCAGTGGAGGATATGTGAAAGGATTAGATGGTGATTAATAAGACCCTATTAGAAAGTCTAATGATTTTAAGAATGTTTGTTAGCCCACTTTACACGCTGACTCGGTGTTTTCATTGTTCTGGAGTGTTTTCCAAAGTCTCTGTTTTAGATGCTCAAAAATAGCAGAGTAGTATGTTCACCAGGATTCGAATGTACTAAAACATTCTAAAAGTCTAAATTAAACTGTATTGGCACAAATGTAATCACATACAAACACCTTTATATGCATGTTGACAACTATGGACAAGGTACTACCACTAATTTACCAGTTACACATCTTAGGACTGCAGCAGGAAACCCCCGCAGATGTGGGGAGAACCCTTAAAGTCATACTCATAAAATGAAATGTTTCTTAATGTAGCACAGGGTCTTTTGTTTTAAAGTATCAGAATTTGTCAGCCAGATAATAAATGGATCTTATTTAAGGTAAAAATCACACCTGACTCAAGTATTTCAGTTTGAGCTTCATTGCTGAAGTTGTCGACGGAGACATTGTCGCTGATGTCACTGATGTACGAGTCGTCCTCTGATGGCTGGTAGAAGAGAGCACACATTTATATTACAGCAGTTCTTCCCTGATCTCTGACACACTCATTAAACACATCTCAGTTCACCTTCTGCTCACTACAGGCTTAAACATGCCTAAGAAGTAATGATCATTCTGCTCCTCTTCTAACACCCATCAGTGATAAAGAGAGTCTTAATGAAGCATACAATATAAGAAGATTTAAATGAGTGTGAATAATAAGACCAATAAAAAAGAAAGATAGAGGGGGGAAAAATGCTTTAGTAATTGCAAGAAATTGTCTCTTAGCTCTGTGGAGAGGTATATTTGAACAAAGGCGATTAGTACTCTTTCACATTAATTCAACAACTAAAGCTGCTGTGACACATCCTTTATAATAAAATAATAAATGTAAAAATAAGGTTAATAACAGTAAAAGAGAGACAGGAGTAAAATCAAAGACTATAAGAAAGGCTATAAACACTCCCATATGTTACACGCTGACTTTATCATGAGTCACACTTTCTTAAAATGGAACGGAAATTTGGGTGGGGCTTTCTAAAGCATACAAAAGCTGTTAAAATTATGTTCTTGTAGAGCTATAGATTGACAAAGTTTCAGGAGTATAAAAGTTATTTTAAATATAAAAATAATGGCCATAAGCCCACTTACCTCATTTTCAGACGAGCTCGCTGACAGCAAAACCTCCTGTGCATCAAAGAACTCAGACAGAGACTCTGTGATGGAAGCTCGGCTTTCATTGGAAGCTTGATGGACAAGGTTGCGGGAACAATCTATAGAATCCTGCTTCTGTAGAGGCAAATTACTGCTTTTATATTAATGCACACATATAATGAGATGTTAATCCATCCTGGATTTGATCAAATTTAGTATCACTTCTATGGCATATTACTTATTTCTTAAACAAAATTATTTTATTAGTTGTGCTGCCAGGGACTCACCAGCCTTTGTCATTTTGAATAAATTTTCCAAAAGAGTTAATGTAATATGGCTAGAATTCAATTAACAAAAAAGCAAATAAAAGGTTAATGTTTCCTTAACACAATTATAAAGCTTTTTGCAGGAGCCATGAAGAATTGACTGGCACCAGGACAAAATTGTGCAATACAGTGTTGTTAGCATTTCGAATCGGTGAGATTGAATAAAATGTTTACGAATGTCACTGGCAATAAAAAGTCCTATATTGTTTCATTTATTCACATTCCATCTGACATACTTAAATCTACATTAAAATAAGCAACATACAGTTAAAAGAAAAGCGTTACAGCAATCAGTAGGCAACTTTGTCATCTTAAAAGCAAAAAGCAATTAGTGCTAGCACAGAGATTTTTAAGTAATTAGAAAAGCTAGTAGTTAGATAAGCCACACTAATTATTGCAGAAAAAGAAGTGTTGGTGTAAGACTTGTTTCAGAAAGCCTGCTGGTGACAGCATAACCCACAAGAAAAACCACCGTAAAGGCATTAAGTAGTGAGAGTTTGCTTGTTCGAATGCTTTTAAGTTGGTAAAGTTCTTAAGCTATTTGGAATATTTGTCATGATGATTCACATTGAATTAGTGGGTTTTGATCTGATGAACATCCTTACTCTGCTTTGTGCTCAGTAACTTCTGGGGTAAGATTTTCTTTTGAATATTACACAAAATATGAAATACCTACAGTTGCATTAGCCTAGATATACATTTCATATTACATGTATACAGTAGAATGTAACAAAAATATACCACAAAAAAAATAAAATAAATAAAAATAAATAATTCAATGAAAAGAAGTAACTTTGATGAGAATAAGGATGAAAATAAATATTTATTTTATTTAACCTAGAGTTAAATTAATCATTTTTAAACACTAAAAAAGGAATAAAAAAAAAGTTTAATATATACAAACATTTAAAGTGAATTTAATTGTAATTCATTTAGCACTCACACAACATTTCCAGTTATATGTGGAAACATCACAATTTAATCAATTTCTCTATCAAGACCAATAAATACACTGGAATAAAAACAGGGTAAAATTAAAAGATCACAATTCTTTTAAAGATTCTAATAGGTAGAATTCTGTCAGAAGGTTAAACTCTTTTGAAGATTTATTGTAGGTAATATAGGCCTATTGAAGGTCCTGTAGTCAACTTCAATTTGAAAAAAGATAAAAAAAAAAAAAAAAAAACTAAGGTATGTAGCTTAAAAAAAAAAAAATAAATAAAAAATCACACTAATTTAAAGAAGCAATGCAGCTCCAGAACTCTCGGTCTTCCAGTCAGAGTATACTGCCATACTCCATTCTGGTGTGCTATTCTGGCTGTTCAGCGGCAGTTAAGAATTTCCCTCAAAGGGTTATCAAAACTACCCAACAATAACTGGCATTCCCCTGCCCATAAATCGCTAACTTAACCCTCTAAATACATCTCCAGTTCATTCCCATCCTGGTCACCACTTGTTCAAATGCATCCTTTCATCCTACTCTTTTTCCCATGAGCTATTATAATTCTTATTTTTTAGAATCATTTAAAGTTCTGATGCCTAAATAGTACATCTGTGGTAAGCATAGTGGATCTGAGCATGACTTTTATTGTATCCATTATTATTCTAGAATGATCATCACCGTAATACCTTGTGATTTTGGTCACACTGGATTGAATACAAATGTGTAGTAATCCTAATTTTACTGTTTTGCAAAAACATTTTTTCTTCTTGTTTCAAGAGGCAGAAATGGAAAAACATACAGACCCCACAGAGAGAAGACACCCCAGAAATCAAAGCCAATGCCATCTAGCTGTGGGTCATTGACATTGTCCATGTGCTACTTATATAAGTATTTTTTGTTGTAGACGTTAAAATACTTTGTTGTACTTTTATATAACGTATTATTTTAGAAAATTGAACAAGTTGATTTTTAACTTTGAAATCATATATTTCAAATCTTTAGAATTATGAATGGTTTCACTATTTAAAAAGATCTATATCGGTTGAGCCCAAAAACCCACAATTATTTACAGTATTTCTACGTATATACTTATTTCTACTTCCTAACTGTTCTGTACCTTATTGTTTATTTTCTACAAAATACATGAAAAGGATTGCAACATGTACAGATTTATTGATCAATGTTGGAAATGTAATTGGGATTTTTTAATTCAGCAACAACTTTATTGAAGTGACACCATAATAAAACCGCTGTGTAAAATAATTAAATTGCTGAAGGTTGTGCTACCACAAAATAATGAAAGTTAAATGCAACTGTACTTCCCACACCCACCTGTAATGAGGCAGTGTTGAAGCTTTTAAAGATGGCAGGCTCTGAGATACAAGACTCAATGTGTATCTTGCAGAGACGCTCCTTTAGATCAGAGTTTTGTGCTAAAGCCTAGAAAAACGAACAGCAACGGGCACAAGCGTACATGCAAGCACCCGCACACACATACACACACAACGCTACAGCTTCATATGGTTCTCATACTGCAAATTACTTACTAAATGTATTGTAAATTTTATGCCAATTAATTTTTTATTAAAAAAGTTGTTTTTGCTGCTACAGGAAAATTAAGTTAAATAACAGCTGTGTTGCATTTGGTAACATTAAAGCTTAATCTAAATTGAGGACTACAAAATTAAGGAATACATTGTTTTTCTAGAAAACACAGTTTGATTGCGACCCTAATTAAAACACTGTAATACAGTCTAGCTAGTAGATGTAAAATCGTACATTTGTTGCTGCACAGTATGTGATTTTAATGCCAATAAATTTTTTATTAAAAAAAAGTTTATTTTTTGTTGTTAAAAATGACTATGTTGTGCCTTTTCATAAGGACGTATTAACATTTCTGACTAAATTAAATCAGTTTTTACATGTTACTTTTTAACATATCATTGTGCACTTTATTGGGTATAATTAGGACAACTTGCATTTATATGTAAATAAGAAAAGTGTCATTAAATGCCTAGGCATAATAAAAGTAAAAAAAACAAAACAAATACAATTATTTCATTGCCTATATAAAAAAATGTCCTGGGGAATTATTGGTATTTGGACACTTCATGTTACTAATGCCCAGCAACATGTATAATTATCAGTTAAAATATTATTATTTGTAAAAAGCCAAAATACAAAGTTGTTAACAGTCGTGATAGCTGTTATATTTTACTGTTTAACCAGATTTTTAAAATTAATGAAACATGTAAAGAAATAAAAAAAAGAAAAGGAACTTAATGCTTAGATCACAAAAACGTTGGATCAAAAGTACCATAAAAATTGTTATATGAATATATTTATGTTCTTAAAAGTCTGTGAATAAATTACATTATGTTTTGTGGTCATACGAGTTTAGGTTTCCACTAAAAAAAAATGGATGTCAAAATTTTACATTCAAAAGGTGAAAAAGACCATCTAGGCTGCGTCCCAACAAAACAATTATAGGAACATGCTGCTACAATGGTGTGGGAACGCTACAAGGGTCCACAGCAAATATTTATATGTACCATTAATGTGGAGGTCTATACTGGTATTTTAGTTAGATGTGTGCTGCCACCAAGACATCATTTCCTGAAATGACCATGTCTATTTTAACAGCACAGTGTCAGGCCAAATTCTGCATAAGTTAAAACAGCGTGGCTTTGTAGACAGTATGTGTGTGTTTAAACTGCCTGTCTGAAATCTGATTCTGTGTTCTCTTTAAAAAGTATGGAGTATTATAAAATAGAGAATAAGACAAGAGTGACGACCACACAGTGTGAAAATCCTTGTCTTTTAAATGGTATAAATGAGTATCTACGTTATTATGTTAAAAATATATTAGGTTAGGGTTATATGTTTTAGCTTTTAATCAGTGTAAGTTATTAGATATTAAAAAATAAATAAGTATATTAAAATTGGAGCAATTTACCCTCTAGCCAAAAGGGTTTTCAAACAGTAAAGCCATTTATAAAATAATTTCATTTACAAAAACATACAAAAAAAATCACTAATATTTTTGTTTAATTTTATCTTAATAACAAACTTACTGGCCCTCCTCATTATGTTTACCTTTTATATCTACATAATTTTACCACCATCCACCATGCATTTTACAGCTTGCACTACTGTAGTTCTTTTGTCACACTGTTCCCTCACAAAAACCCAACAAATCATATAGTCTGTTGGTAAATGGTGTGTATTTTGTAAGTAAAACTGATTTAATGGACAGTAAGTATAAAAAATAGCCAATAAATAAATATATATATATAAAACTCATATAAAATTGAGCACAGGAACTGATCCATTTTATTAATTTTTATCCATTTAACAGACAGTGCAGGAAAGTTTAGTTAGTGCAATAAGCAGCATATAGGCAGGAAAGAGTAAGATTTCATGTGTTATAACACACACACAAGAAAGTAGCTTGCAAAAATAGAAGGTCTGTGCTTAAATTTTGTGTGTGTCTGTGTATGTGTGGAATGCTTACAGAAGACAGTGCACTCTTTAATCCTAGGAGCTGTGCAGATGGAGCCACACAGGTTTCTTGTTCCATCATCAGCCTCAGTTTCTCCTTTTCTGTCACTAGAGACCCCAAAGCAGACTTCAGGCTAGAGTGCACTGGAATAACAAACAGGTTCAATTCCCTTTATAAATTTCTATTTTTGTACAACAAAATATAAGCCTTTCTGTTGAACTATTTGCAGTAGTCAAAACAACTAAACCAAACAAAATGTTATATTGCTCTAGAAACCAATGTAGATTACAAGTTAACATTTGTAACTGCAAATATTTATTTCACATTCTATTCTGTTCTTCATTTTAATAAAAATATAGTATTTGATATAAATATGGCAAATTAATAAAAAATAAAGGTTTATGCATAAAACTTCTGCAAGAAAATGCTGACTTATATCGCACACTACATAGTTAATTATAAGAGCATGTTTGTCTTGTAGCTGCTAAAGTTGTTACTAATTCAGACTGTAAATAGGAAAATAACTATACAGGTTTATACAGGCATTCAAGACAAATCTAAGAGGCCAATTGATGAATGATAAAATAACATAAATGAACTCTCAATAATGAAGGATAAACTCTAAATTCATTCATTCATTCATTATCTTTCGCTTATTCCTTTATGAGGGTTGCGAGGGGGGGGGGGGTTCCCCATGCCCATCCAGAGGAGAACGTCTCGGGCGCTGAGCAGATGCACCCAGGACAGGGCGCCAATCCATCGCTGGGTACACACTCACTCACACAGTCACACACATACATACACACACTATACAGGGCAATTTAGAGCATTCAATTTACTTTCATGTTTTTGGGATGTGGGAGGAAACCGGAGAACCCAGAGGAAACCCACACAGACATGGGGAGAAAATGCAAACTCCACCCAGGTAGGGAATCCCCAGCCCCGAGAGGCGAATGTGCTAACCACTAAGCCACCGTGCGGCCCCCTTCTAGAGGTGAATTATAATAAACTAACCTTGAGGTAATAAAATCATTAATTAGTTTCTTTCTTGTGTTCTTCAACAGCTTTTTGGTTTTGGCCATGGTTGAGTTTGGAGTCTGACTGATTACGGCTGTGGACCGGTGTCTTTTAAACAGATAATGAGGTTAAATTAATACAGGTAGCAAGTGGACTTCTTAAAGTTTCAGGTCTGTGAGAGCCAGAAATCTTGCTTGTTTATGGGTGACTAAATATTTATGTTTCACCATAACTTCCAAATAAAGTCTGTGATTTCCTGGATTCTTTTTTTATTTTAATATTGAAGTGTACCTAAAATGAAAATTACAGACCTCTGTCATCTTTCTAAGTAGGAGAACTTGCGCAATCAGTGGCTGACAATACTTTTTGGCCCCACAGTATATCACAACACTTCCCCGCATGTTCTGCCCTCAGTGATACCCCAGGCCGTAATATAATCACCACTTATTTTTTCTTTTTGAACATAAATTAAGATCTAATACCCAATCAACAGTCAGACCATAACCAAACAATGAAACTTTTGAAGGGAAAGGGGGTGGCCATGACTTACCCATGAGCAGCTGGGCCTGTTGTAAGGTAGGGGCTCGTGCCCATTCAGTAGTTATTCTTCCTTTGTGTGTGTTTGTGTGTGTATGTGTGTGTGTGTTTGTGTGACTTTTTTAACAACACGTTATTTTACTCAAAATTAAATTCTGATGTGCAGTAAAGCAATGTTATTAAAATAAATAAAGATCAATATCTACACAATTTTATAGAAAATCAGAGAGAGAGAGATAGAGAGAGTACTAGGGAGAGAACAATATGGCCTTAGGCGTGTGTGTGTGTGTGTGTGTGTGTGTGTGTGTGTGTGTGTGTGTGTGTGTGTGTGTGTGTGTGTGTGTGTGTG
>JAOUQT010319940.1:0-14241 GCA_025769995.1 Xyliphius kryptos | reverse complement strand
TTTGCCAATGAACATATTAATGTTAGGAATCTAGGAAAAGGTGCTGTGGTCAGAGAAGACCAAAATTGAACTCTGGCCTCAACTCAACATGTTTGGAGAAAAAAATAATACAGAATATGACCCTAAGAACACCATCCCCACCGTCAAGCATGGTGGTGAACGTATTATGTTTTGTGGTGCTTTTTGTTTTTCGGCCAACTTCACCGCATTAACGGAAAGATGAACAGGGCTATGTATCGCAAAATCCTGGGTGACAACCTCCCTGCCTCTGCCAGGGCACTGAAAATGGGTCGTGGATGGGTCCTCCAGGATGACGCCCAAAACGACCCAAAAACATACAGCCAAAGAAACAAAGGAGTGGCTCCATAAGAAACATATCAAGGTCATGGCCTAGCGAGTCTTCTGACCTCAATCCCATAGAAAATCTATGGGGAGAGCTAAAGCTTTGTGTTTCCAAATTCATGCCTAATTTTAGTAAAGGATTTGGAGATGATCTGAAAAGAGGAATGAGCCAAAATTACTCCTGAAGTGTTGGCAAACCTTAGAAAAATACTACAAGAAAAATTTGACTGCTGTGCTTGCCGACAAGTGTTTGCCATCGAGTATTAAATAATGTTTTACTGGGAGATCAAATACTTATTTCTTTCTTGTTTTATGTAATTTTCTAGTTTTTCTTTTGATAGTCCATGTGTCACTGTTAAAGGTGGCATAAAATTGATGTTTCATTTTTTTTTTTTTGTATTAAAACTTTTAGTCAGTGGGGGATCAAATACTTATTTCCTTTACTGTATATATAAAAGCTATTTTTGTTTTATCCGAGACCTTACTGCTGTGATTGGCAGGGGGGCAATGAATGCTTGTTTTCATTAGTCATACACTATATATAATATTAAAAGTGTATGTGTGTGTGTCAATCCTTTTCATCTATTATGGAAGTCTGTACACCGCGGGGATTCAGGAATAGTATAAGCCAACTAATAGGAAGAAGCTAAGTAAACATTAGTGGAAAGGAGGTGACACCTGGACTGCTTCATAGTTGAAATATAACTTCTTTTTTAGTTTTGATCAGTTTGTTTTGATGGCATGTTAATAAAAGAATGCTGGTTACATCCATGACGCAGCATCCCTGATTTCCATTAAAGACTTCAACTTTTGATTTGTCTGACCACAGAACAGTTTTCCACTTTGCCACAGTCCATTTTAAATGAGCCTTGACCCAGAGAAGACGTCTGTGCTTCTGGATCTTGTTTAGATACGGATTCCTCTTTGAACTATAGAGTTTTATCTGGCAACGGCGGATGGAACAGTGAATTGTGTTCACCGATAATGTTTTCTGGAAATATTCCTGAGCCCATTTTGTGACCGAGGGACAAGAAAGAACAAAAATCACAACACAATAACATTTGAATTGAATTTATAGGAGAAAGAGGTGTGGAGTGTAGATCACGTGAAACGCATCAAGAGAAGAGTTTTTTTTTTAAGTTGTACACTCTGCCTTTCATCTTGAAGATTCAAAGTGTGCTTAGTGTTGGGTATTTGCAGAAATTGTGTTTGTTCTTTAAGCACTGGACTATGCTTTAGTTCTGTTTATGTTCACACCTGTTTTTAGTTACAGCCTTGCCATTGACAGGGCTATATGTGAAGCGATGGCATGCCAGTATGTGTTGCAGTGCCATCTAAGGCCCGAAGATCATGGGGAGCCAGTATAGTTTTCCGCTTGTGACCCGAACACACAGAGATTCTTCCAGATTCTCTGAATATGTTGATGATATTATACACTGTAGATGATGATGTGTTTTGTCCAACTAATTTCTGATATCACTCCACTATTTGTCGGTGCAGAATTAGGGGGATTGGTAAACCTCTTCCCATCTGTACCTTTGAGAGCCACTGCCACTCCAAGATGCTCTTTTTATACCCAGTCATGTTGATGACCTATTGCCAATTTTTCCTCCAGCTGTTCCTATTTTGTACCTTTTTAACCTTTCCAGAATTTTATTGCCCCGTCCCAACTTTTTTGAGATGTGTTGCCGTCACAAAAATGTGATGTGTTGTTTATTGTGAATAAAATATCAGTTTTTGAGATTTGTAAATTATTGCTCCAACTTTTTTAGAATTGGGTTTGTACTCGGGTCTATAATAGAAGATATATGTAAACAAATGTATACATTGTGTGTGTGTGTGTGTGTGTGGAGCAGTGTAGAACCTGGGTTATAGTAGTTATGTTTTTCTCCCACAGTGAGTCTCACAAACTTTGTTCCTCGGCTTGGTTTCCTTCATCTCGACCTACCGGTGATGTTGGAGACTCTGTGCAAGTATCCTTTGTTTTAACCTTACATACACAGTGGAGCTTAAAAGTTTGTGAACCCTTATACATTTTATTTATTCAGGAAACTGATCCAATAGTACAGATCTGTGAGTGTCAAAAGTATGTGAACCTTTCTGGTACATTTTGAGCATTTCCGGTAATTTGTGAGCACGCCTGGAAGAATTTAATTCCATTTTTCTGTGTTTTACCTTCTATAACATCTCTGTTGGATAAAGAACAGAACCCTGGGTCCAAAATGTTTACCTTTTTTTCTAATCTTTAGTAGAATGATTTGTGACTTTAGGGCCCAGATGCTGCAAAGCAATTCCGCTATGTTATACTACCACCACCATGCTTCACAAATAGGACGAGGTTTTTATTCTGGGAATGCAGAACTTTCTATTTTTCCAAGGATAATGTTTCTTATTTGGACCAAGATTATCTATTCTAGTCCTAGGAACCTTATGGTTTTCTCTCCGTGATCTTTCACACACCTCACACCTTCTCATTCAATGTTTTTGTTCATACGTTGTAAATTCATTATGAAGGAACACATAAGGAATCATGTAGTAAACTTAAAAGTGCTGAGCCGAACAAAAATTGTTTCAGATTTTAGATTCTTCAAAGTAGGCACTTTTTGCTTTTGATTACAGATGTGCAAACCCTTGGCATTCTCTCAATCAGCTTCATCACGTAGTCACCTGGAATGGTTTTCCATAAGTCTTGAAGGAGTTACCAGAGGTGCTGAGCACTCGTTGGATTCTTTCTGTCTGCGGTCCAACTCATCCCAAACCATCTCAGTTGGGTTTGGATCGGGTAATTGTGGAGGCCAGGTCATCTGGCGCAACACTCCTTCACCCTTTCTTGGTTAAATAGCCATTACATAGCCTGGAGGTGTTGAAAAACAAATGACGTTCCCACTAAGCACAAACCTGATGGGATGGCATGTCGCTGCAGAATGAGAAGGTGTGTCCAAACTTTTGACCGGTACTGTATGTCCCTAGATATGTCCCTAGCGCCATTAATAACTAGATGGCGCTAGTTCACAAATAAATGGTAAAGAGCTAGGGGTTAATGTACAGTAGTGTGCTGCCCAGAGAAAACATGTGGAAACACTCTGACCACCGAGTGACATATGGATAAATATACAATATTGTTGAAGGAAGAAACAACCTGAACTAGCAGTGACATCACAGTTAGCCCTTTCATCCTCTCATGCTGTTTTTTCTCCTTAACCTCTGGTGTTTGAGGTACCTGGTGTCCTTGTCCGGTGCTCTGGCGGTGGTGAACGCCGTACCCTGCTTTGCTCTGGATGGTCAGTGGATGCTGAACGCTTTTCTGGAGGCCACACTGACATCCTGGGTCCCAGAGAGGAGCAGTCGCGAGTTGGTGGGGTTCTTCATCCTGCTGGGGGGAAGCGCTCTGCTCGGCGCTAACGTCGCACTTGGGTTGTGGATGGTCACGACTCGATAACGAACAGCTGCCTCCTCTGGTCAGTGATGAGGAGGAGGGGCTTGTTAATTATATTGTTTACCACAAACGTTTATGAAAGTTCTTTAAAATGCTAATGGTATGTTTTCTACAGGTGTCAGAATCACTTTAAAAACATGTTTGGCTCGGTATAAACATCATCACACACAACCTTTTAGGTATTGATTGAACAGGTGTTGGATATAATACCTCTACAAGGGTTTTTACGAAAACCTGGCAACCCTGAGGAAAATGTGAACTTCTCTGTGTGTTGTAGTACATCATGTGTAACCTACATCTTAAAGCAACGGTTCTCCCCCTCGAGATCCTGGACAGATTAGGAACACTTTGTTAATAAGGGTTTGGCTGTCCAACCTGTGACTAGCATCCGCCATCCGCGAGTCGAAACTTGTGCTCTGTTGCCTGGTTTGATGCTCGCCTCACGGATCAGACACGTGTCTGGGAACTGTGGGACCTTCAGCTGGATATTTGTTGATAGTTCCTTCAGTCTTGGTACACACATGATACCGTGGCCCAGGAAATATGTGTTACCGAACCTCTGGGCGACGGCTGTCTGCCCACGCAGGGTGTTATTTGGCCACAGCATAAAGCAGAAGCAGTTGTTTGACTGCTTTCAAGGTATACGTTATACGTTTTTAGCTTATACCTATCCCACAGAGCACATCAAACAAATCTATGATCTAATAATGAAGTGAAATGATTGATAAGCAGTTCTTAAGATATTTTAAAATATATCAGATGCGCTTGCAGCGCCCCCTATGGACTTAATCTTACCAAATTTGGTGGACATCTAAGTAATGGAGCAATGATTCAAAGTGTGAAGTCTGGTGAAGTTTGAATATTTGCATCCCAAGATATTGGCTATAAAATACACATAGCTGGTTAAACTTCCAATCAAGAACCAATGAGGAGACTTTATTAGTGACCTCCCAGGTGTTGCTAATCCAGTTTGATATATAGATTCGTCCCCAGTGGACACACAAGTAGCATGATCTTTAACATTGTATGATTTAAGAAAATTGTAATTAGAGACGTAAGAACAGATTATGTTGATTGGTTCATCTGCGGTTTTACATCGAGAGTTTTCTCCCCTTTTAATACGTCTTTGACTGACTTCATGCGTCTTTGTGAAATGTATAAAAACAGCCACATCTGGAAATGTTCTTTCTTTTCCCCAGGGTTCAACTTCTTCTCATAGTGTGGTCCATTTCCTCTGTCTAATGTCCCACATGGGCCGCGGTTAGAAATGATTCACCAGTATGGCCAATTAATTGTCGTGTAAATGTACATATAAAGTGGGCGGAGCCTATAGTTTGTATAACTGTAATGTTTTTTTAAATTAAACATGGTCTCTGTATTTCTACAGTATTCAAACGTGAACCAGACAGCTGTCGTGTTTGTTTTTGTGAAATTTAAAGATGTCATGAACACAATATTATCTAATATTATCTACAAATAATAATAATAATAATAAAAGTAATAATAAAAAAATTAAAAATAATAATAATAAAAGTAATAATAAAAAAATTAAAAAAAATAATAATAAATATAAAATAAACTATAATGATAAAAAAATATAAAAAATAATAAAAATGAAATAATAATAATAATAAATGTAATAATAAAAAAAATGTAAAAAAAATATTAATAATAATAATAATAAATGTAATAATAAAAAAATTAAAAATAATAATAATAATAATAAGTAGTAATAAAAAATAATAATAAATATAAAATAAACTATAATTATAAAAAAATAAAAATGAAATGATAAAAATAATAATAAATGTAATAATAAAAAAATTACAATAATAATAAATATAAAATAAACTATAATACTAAAAAAGAATATAAAAATAATAAAAAATAATAATAATTAAAAAAATAAAAGTAATAATTAAAAATTTTTAAATAATAATAAATAAAAAAAATTATAATAATAAAAAAATATAAAACAGAATTGTTAATTGTTATTTAATTTTTTGTATTTATTTAACTGATATATTAAATGCTCACACTCGTTAATGCAGAATCAATTCGATAATTTAATCAACTTCTGGAACAGAATGTGTACTTCAAATGGGAAGGGGCGGAGCTAAGACTCCGTGTGTGTGTGTGTGTGTGCGCGCTAAGAACACACAAACCCGAGTTCCAGAACTACTCTTATATGCTCTAATAAACGATAAAGTGATCTGATAAAGTAAGTCAAAAATTATCCACACTCCACTTACAACATCTTATCAGAACAGTTTTTTCCCTGTACGATTTCCCCTGTCTCACCGAGTCACATCATTGTGTGAAAGCGGCGCCGGACAATGTGAGCATGAAAGAAGAGTAGCGTGCGGCGATTGGTTGATGATTCTGTTGAAAAATGAATGTATTTGTTTTTTGTTTTGTTCTTTTTTTTTGTCCGAAAGTCAACAGCCAATAATAACAGCAGATAATTTTTGACTCACCCTGTGTGTGTATTTTCTGCTCGTGGTTATGTACAGTTATGGGAGTTATGTTTTTTTTTATTCTTCTTTTGTGGGGCTGGAATTTTTTTTTACTCCACTTCCTACTGTGTGTGTGTGTGTGTGTGTGTGAGACAAACCCCTAGTCTGTGATGAATACACCAGTCGTGTCGGGGTGTGTTTCTCCAGCAGTATATAATTATACTCATATTTAGATGTCCAACATTACACTCAACCTGTGTGTGTTCATATTTGTTCTCCTATCAATCTGAGGACCAGTTTTGACTTTAACCTTCAAAGTGAGGACTTTTTTTTTTTTTTTTTTTAAATATTTCACTTTTCAATTACTTTCAGTTCATATTTTATCTCTTCTACTTTTATCTTTTCTTTGCATTTCCTGTCTTTTTATTCCTGCTTAATTTTTCTCTGCTTTTCTCTCAATTTCCCTTTTTCTTTTCCTCTCATTCCTTTTTTTTTGAATGTTTTCCTTTCCTTTGATTCTTTCATTTTTCTTCACTTCTTTTTCTTTTTTTTCCCTTTCTTCAGTTTAAGGATATTTTAAATCGGTCCTCATTAATATTATATTATTTATTATTAACATCACTTTTTCTTTTCTTTCTGTTATTTATTCTTTTTCTTTCTTGTAATTTCTTTCCTGTCTTTTTTCCTATTTTTTTTTTCTCTTCTTTCAGCTTTTTTTTTCTTTGTGTTTCATGTCTTTCTACTCCATTTCTTCTTCTTATGTATCTATTTTACTTTTTTGCTCCGGTATTGTCTCCATTCATTCTTTTGTCCTTTGTATTTTTTTTTCTTTTCTTTAGCGTAATGATATTTTTGACAAGTTTGTACATTTAAAGTCATTTCTTATTTTATTTATTCATTTCTTTACTGATATATATCACTTTTATTTTTGTAAAATATACTTTTACCTTTCTTTGCTATTCTTTTCTTTGTGTTTCCTGTCTTTCGACTCTATTTCTTTCATTTTTCTATTTTTCTTTGTTTTGTTTTTTCTTTTCTTCTCTTTCATAATTTTTTACTTTTAATTTCTTTCCTTTTATTTTTTTCTTCAGTGTGAGGACATTTTATTTTATTTTTACTGACATCACTTGCTGAATCCCTGAAACTTCTCTATATCACATTTCAACACAGTCCTCACTTCGTTACTATTTTATTGCATAATCATACATGTCTTCTGCCCCCTGTTGGTGCTCCATGTTTACTGCACCCTGATTATCTGCGTGGGGAAAATGATAAACTCTGAGTGCTCAGTCTCAGACATTTACTTTGGTGTGGACGTCTCGGTCTGTAGTGGATATTTATGTCCCGAGCTTTACTAGATCTGCATCCGAGCTAAAATTGTTTCTTAACGCAACCCACGCAGGGCCGGAAACGTCGACGCCGCGCCCACATTCCAGATTATTTGCCCCATAGATGTGTTATATACAGTATATACAGTACTCCAGAGTCTTGTTTGACCCATAATGTTTTATTTAGTAATAAATGTAGTGTTTTGGGTCATTAACATGTTGCGGGGTCCGATTCCATTTTAACTTTCATTTTCTTTGGACATGTGGTCACAATTGTTCCTCAGACACCCTCTGATACACAGTAGAATTCATAGTGGATACCATGATAGTGAGCGGACCAATCTCCATCCCATCCGCAGACATTTCCACCTACGTTTCACAGTTGGTATGAGGTTCTTCTCCTGAAACACTGTATTTGGTTTATTTGGTGCATTTCTTCTATTCTGTTGTCCGAATAAATCACTTTTACACTCCGTCCATCCAAAGAGCATTCTGCTAGAACTCCTAATTTTTGTCTAATAATACTAATTGATACTTTATTGATCCTCGTAGGGAAATTATTCTCTACATTTAACCCATCCTGGGCTGGACACCTGGAGCGGTGCTGTCTCCATTGAGGCACACGGGGGTTGGGTGCTTTGCTCAATGGCACTTCAGCCATGACTTGCCTAGAGTGGGGTTCGAACCAGTGATCTCTCAGTCCCCAGGCCTTTTTTCTATCCTTTCACCTACATTCTCTCTGGTGAACTAAGATTAGTTTTTGTTTGGGCAGGGCAGCGTATAAATATATATTTTTGCCTCCATCTTTATCTTCTGGAGCAGGTTATGATTTGTTTGTGGTTGAAGAAGGGCATTCCTGTAGGAGTTGAGATGTTTGTGGGTTTATTATATCCTGCACTGCGTATCGTTTTCACTACAGCTCTAATCCACCAGATGTTCAGAATCTGCTGAATAACACAGAGCTAAGCATAACACTATTACTCTAATTATTACAGGGCACATCCCTCCATCCATCCATTTTCTGCCACTTATCCAGTGCCGGGTCCCGGAGGCAGCAGTATAAGAAGGGAATCCCAAACTGCTGTCTACCCAGCCATCTTGGGTAGAACCTTCAGAGACCTAGTCCCTCTAATGTGTCCTGGGTTATCTCTGGGACCTCCTCCCAGGGAGGGTCATGCCTGGAGCATCTCCCTACGGAGGCGCCCGGGAGGCATCCGAAGGAGATTCCCAAGTGATCTTAACTGACTCCTCTCAATGTGGAAGAGCAGCGGCTCTACTCTGAGCTCCTCCAGCGGGATTGAGCTTCTCACCCTATCTCAGTATACTGTATCATTTAAAGATCATGTGTATTTTTTAATGAATTTATTTATTTTCAGTGGAAGTGCTGTCTCGGACCCGGATTCGATCCCCTGATGGAGAGCCCTGGAAATGTCTGTGTGGCGTTTGCATGTACTCACTGTGTTCCCGCAGTACTCCAGTTTCCTCCTGCATTCCAAAGACATGCATGCTAGTTTAATTAGTGGCCCTTAGTGTGTGAATGTGTGTATGTGCCCTACGGTGGATTGCTACCCTGTCTAGGGTTGTCCTGCCCTTGCACCCATATTTGCTGGGTAGGGACCGACTGGCACATGACCCCTTGTGGCTTAAGTGGAAGAAAATGAATGAATTACTTTATTTTTATCTACAAATCCGAACGTTGGAGGCGGTGCAGCATCTGATGCCTCGCCTCAGACTGTGTAATAACACCTTACGGCTCTTCTCGTGTGTTTGGGGTTTAATCGTGTTCAGGCCCGAGCGTCTCTTTCCGAGTAATAACACTCTGTCAGAGTCTTCCTCGCCATCCCGTAAACACAACCACCAGGACGTGGGTTTGAGAAATGTGTCTTTAATGAGTGTTCTCCGTTATGGAGCGGTCCACTTCGTAATAATTGTCATTGTCAGTTTCATCACCGTAATTACAGGCTTTAACCCCGGCGCAGGGTTTCTAGAGACGACTTGTAGAATAGACAAATGGTGCAGGTAGAATATGTCCACAGTCATGTGGAAAAAATTAGGACACGCTATTGATTATTCAGTGCTTTATCAAGAAATATTCACACGTCAATGTCTGATCTTGTCTTTATTCTCTGCTAAACAACAGAACCTCATCAACCTCACTGTCCTCTTTAAACTAAAGATATTAACACAACCGTGCACCGTGCACACCCTACCCCTAATAGCTAATAGTATTCAGCTTTGGCTGAAATACAGTAACTTCAGTGAGACGCTTCTTGTGCCCGTCTACCAGTCTCTGACATTGCCCCGATTTCAGGATGATTTATAATTCGTATTCCGTGGATTTTAAATGTTCTTCTCGTGTTTGCGTGGTTTTTGTCCGTGTACCGTGACTTGGAGACACTGTATTCTCAAAATTGTCCCAGTCTCAAACTCGAAAGGGTAATGGTTGAGTCGAGCAGGGCATCTGGACTAAAACGTGCCAGATTATAATGCAGGTGACTCGCTGTTTCAACCCTTGGTGGCAGGGAAAAAGAAAGTGTCGAAATAGCGAGGCTAACTAAAGAGCTGCTGCAGTGGGCATGCGTCGCCTTGTGTATGTAGGATATTCGCCATTCCTGATGTCTGTGTGCTGTAGTAATTCAAAATGATGGACCAACATTTTATTGTTATTAGCTAGGTGTTCCTAATATAATGAATGTATTTTAAATCTTGACTTCCCGTTGCCTTTTTTATTTATCGTCCGTCTGTGCACATAAACGTTTCCACGGCAGAAATACACACTTCCTTACAAAGTGCTCTAAGAAGTCACATCTATAAAAAGCATTCCTTAATCACACACACACACACACGCACACCGCCCAGAATGCCTTTGTGTATATAAAAGAAAATAAAAAAGGGAAACCACAATAAAGGAGGATCCAAATGTGAAATGGAGAGAACATTAAGACTAGGAAGAAAGAAAAATTTCTCCGTGGCTGTTTTTTTCTTCTGCCCCTTATTCATCGTTACATTTCTAAACATTTGAGGGTTAAATTTAAATATAAGATCAAAGTAACATGAGTTAATAATAATATTATTATTAATATATAGAGTATTTATTAAAATTAAATCAATGCTCATTTGAAAACGTTTGGGCAAAAGTTTGGGGGTTCTTAAAAGGGTAATTGTTAATTAAGGGTCAGTTGATCCATAATTATCCATTTTTTAAACTGACCCTTAATTTTGAGGGTTCTTAAAGGTCTTATTGGTAATGTAGGGTTCTTTGAGGGAGCTTAAAGTGTTAATTAGTTACTTATTGATCTTTCAGGGGTTAATTGAATAATTATGGTTCTTTAGGGGTTTCTAAAGGGTACATTGTATACTTACGGGTCTTTTAGGGGTTCTTAAAGGTCTTATTGGTAATTAAGGGTTTTTTGAGGGAGCTTAAAGGGATTATTAGATACTTACTGATCTTTCAGGGGTAAATCAAATGGTTAATTGGATAATTAATGGTTCTTCAGGGGTTCCTAAAGGGTACA
Organism: Xyliphius kryptos; assembly: GCA_025769995.1. Taxonomy (NCBI): domain Eukaryota; kingdom Metazoa; phylum Chordata; class Actinopteri; order Siluriformes; family Aspredinidae; genus Xyliphius; species Xyliphius kryptos. The sequence goes on along the minus strand of JAOUQT010319940.1, from coordinate 3,164 downwards.
TTGTATAAGTAAGGGTCCTTTGGGGGTTCTTAAATGGTTAATTGGTAATTAAGGGTTCTTAGAGGGGGCTTAAATTATTAATTAGTTACTTATTGATCTTTAAAGGGTTAATTGAATAATTCATGGTTCTTTGGGGGTTTCTAAAGGGTACAATGTATATATACAGGTCCATTAGATGTTCTTAAATGGTTAATTGGTAATCAGGGTTCCTTGAGGGAGCGTAAAGTGTTAATTAGTTATTTATTGATCTTTCAGGGGTTAATTGAATAATTAATGGTTCTTTAGGGGTTTCTAAAGGGTACATTGTATACTTACGGGTCCTTTTGATGTTCTTAAATGGTTAATTAGTAATTAAGGGTTCATTGAGGGAGCTTAAAGGGACAATTAGTTACTTATTTGATTTTTCAGGGGTAAATCCAATGGTTAATTGGATAATTAATGGTTATTCATGGGTTCCTAAAGGGTACATTGTATACGTAAGGGTCCTTTGAAGGTTCTTATTTGGTTAATTAGTAATTAAGGGTTCTTTTGAGGGAGCTTAAAGGGATGACTAGTTACTTATTTGATTTTTCAGGGGTTGATCAAATTGTTAATTGGATAATTAATGGTTCTTTGGGGGTTTCTAAAGGGTACATTGTATACATACAGGTCCTTTGGGGGTTCTTAAATGGTTAATTAGTAATTAAGGGTTCTTTGAGGAAGCTTAAAGGGTTAATTAGTTACTTATTGATCTTTCAAGGGTTGATCAAATTGTTAATTGGATAATTAACGCTTCTTCTGGGGTTTCTAAAGGGTACATTGTATACTTACGGGTCCTTTAGGGGTTCTTAAATGGTTAATTAGTAATTAAGGGTTCTTTGAGGGAGCTTAAAGAGCCAGTTGGACACATGTTTATTGGATACTTGTGGATTTTTTGAGGCTTCCTAAATATTTCATTCTATAAGCAAGGGTTCTGTGAGGGACCTAAATTGATGATGAATGTATGTCTGAGGGATCTTAAAGGGGTTTATTGAATACTTATGAATCTTTCGACAGTATACAAAATGGTTATTTGGTAAGTAAGGTTTCTTTGGGGTAAGTATCATTGGATATTTTAAGGGTTCTTAAGGTTTTCATTGGATAAGTAAGGGTACTTTAGGGGTTCGAAAACGATATATCTCCGATGGATCTTAAAGGATTATTTGTATACTTGTGAATTTTTTGGCAGTATATCAATAGGTTAATTTGAAAGTAAGGGTTCTTTGGATACTTATGGATCTTCTGAAGGTTCTGGAAAGTTTCACTGTATAAGTAAGGGTTCTTTGGGGGTTTATTAAAGGGTTCATTAAATACTTATGGCTTTTATAAGGGGTCCTGGATAATTAAGTATCTTCAGGGTTCTAAAAGTGTTAATTAGAAAAAACAAGGGTTCTTTGGGGGTTCCTAAATACAATTAAGGGTTCTTTGATAATTTTATAATAGGTAAAAGTTCTGTAGGAGTTCTAAGATAGACTATTGAAGTGTGTGATGTCTAATCTGCCAGATTTGTTTGTGTGTGTGTGTGTAGAACCAAGTGAGATAAAACATGACACACTATCTCTCATCAGGTGCCAGGTGTTCTCATGTATCACACACAGACATGCTGTATGAGGCAGGTTTATAAATAACAGCCTTCTGGATGTTTAGCCATAATGAGTTTTATTAAACCTCGCTGCCTCGGGGTTTATCCGTTCGGACGTTCCGATTGGATCTTCTACCTCAGAGCATTGGATTAGATTATAGCAGAAAGACTCCAGATAGATAGAGACTGAGATTAGACATCTGATATGCAACACACACACACACACATACAAACCAGAGCTGGTCTTAAACAGAATTTAATTTGGGGCCCTAACCATAGCACACCCCCACCTTAGCTCGTCTCCCACACTGCCTTGGCGTCAACAATAACACTGAATAGTGTTGATAAATGATCTTTCGCACGTTGAGGTAAATCTAGCATACCGGTTAAGAGTCGTATTAACTGCAGCTGGGTTGATTTTGATTATACAAATATTGGAAGACATTTTTTATTCTGATTAATCCACATAGGGTCATGTGTCTGCTGGTGCCTTGGGTGCAAGGTCAGGGACAAGAGGTGTTTCGTTGTGAGAATGAAAGATGGCAAATTTATTCTTAGGAACAAAAAAATAAGTTTTTGTAGGGCATGTCATTCTGTACTTGTGGTTTGATGATCCAGGAACTTTACGCTCAAATCACAGATGGTTACTCCTACAGTACTTCCTCTGAAGATAATGAAAGCTGACCACAATTTACTCCAACCTCCAGATAGATTGAGGAAGATTATAATTAAAGCATGAACCACATAGTGTGCTGAGCTTAGTTGGGTTTTCAGAGATCACGGATCAGGAAATTCCTGAAACCTGGAAAGCTCGGGAACATAACTCCTAACTCTGCTGAAACATGGCAGAATGACAACAAGTTCCAGTGCAGTGAATTGGCTCTCAGGGACACCAACTAACCCCTTTTCTTTCTACAAAAATGCTTTTGCTCCATCAAGAATTTGATGCATTCTGGATCCCAGGTCTGTGGAGTTATGAAGCTATCCCAGTTATCCCAGGCTGATCTTGAGGTTTTGTTCTGCTGCACACAGGAGCATTAAAGTTATTGGATACCAGGTCATCTTTCTTTTCAAGAGTCTTCTTCATTGTTATTCCAAACTACCTTTGTTCCTTTAGGAACGGTTTTTCTCCAGACTTGATCTTCCACACAATCCCTACACACTGTTCTTTCTATCTCATGACTTTGTTTTTTTTTGTCCTGACTGTCTCACTGTCCGATGTGAGACCTTATATATTATGAATACAGGGGCATGTCTTTACTCGTAATGTCCAGAGAACTGAACTGGCCCCAGATGGACTCTAATCGAGTTGTAGAAACCTTTCAAAGATGATGAAGAGCAATGGGAAAAACCCAGATTTCAACCACCATATCAATGTTTCAATTTGAGTTCTGTGTAATTGAAATTATAAAATAATAATTATATTGTATTTTTTAGTCTTTTACTAACATTGCAGTAACTCACCAATAACTGAACAGAGCGGTGTGGAGCAGAGTGTGAAGGTACAATTATCAGGGTAAGAACACAGTTTTGCTCAAAATATTGCAATGCACACAACATTATG
>JAOUQT010319939.1:0-25119 GCA_025769995.1 Xyliphius kryptos | reverse complement strand
ACTAAAGGTAAGAGGGGGCAGATCCAGAGATTGTTCTGTAGGTCAGAATCAGTACCCTGTACTGTATGCGAGTTGCTACAGGTAGTCATTGGAGTGAGATGTGTAATTGCATGACAAGAGTTCGCTTTGGCTGGTTGAACACAAGTCAGGTTGCGGAGTTTAGAACCAATTGCAGAGGTCTGATTGTTAAATTTGGGAGACCGGCAAGCAGAATGTTACGATAAGTCAAGCCGGGATAGGATGAAGGCTTGGACCAGCAGCTGAGTAGCCTGTTTTGTTAGGAAAGGTCAGATGTAATACAAAATAAATCTGCAGGAATAGGCAGTTTTCATGACCCGATCTAAAAGTTTAATTACAACATTCATTCAAATTACTTAAAATATTCTATCCGTTCTTTTCTTATATACCTGCATTCAATTAACAGATTACATTTAATATTGGAAAGGTAACTTTAATCCTATCTATATGTCCACTTACTCATCCCTAATAAAATATGAAAATACAAGGCATAATACTGTGCTGATTCTTGCTTTTGTTCATGTGGGTGCAATCGTGTTTCCCATAGTTGATAATGGACAATCTTAAGTTCACAGCTTGATCACCTGCTTTAGCACCAGTTGAATCATTGTGCTGCAGAAGTCTACATAAAAAGACGTTCAGTTAAGTATTCAGAAAAGAAAATCACCTACTGATTTATTCATAGTGCATAGTTGGACATACTAGTTATTCTCGTCTACAGTTTTTGCCTAATATTTTGTATGCAGTGTAAGATTTTTGATGCAGCTGTAGTCTTTACACAAAAATCCAGATTAGATTAGATTTCTAACATTAGACATTGAGATGTTATTCAAACGATTAACACATTTGCACTATTCAAAAAAGACCATACTGCAAAACGGGGGGAAAAGAGGGAGAGAAGGCTGAAAAATTGTGAGACACAAACTTTGATAATAGGTAATGCAATTCGCATATATTGTACATACAACCCCTGGCAAAAAGTATGGAATCACCAGTCTGGGATGAACACTCATTTAGACATTTTATTCTGTAGAACAAACTCAAAAACATGCTGCAATAATATAGTCATTCCATAGTGCAACTTGATGGCTTTCAGAAACACTAAAAAAAAAAAACAACCAAACATTGTGGAAACAAAGTAAATGTTACTTTTATTAAGCAAGCACAGGGAAATAAATATGGAATCACTCAACTTGGAGGTAAAAAATAAGGACACACCCCGTCAATTTCCTTTCCCTAAATGGACACCTGCCTCAGATTAGATCTGCAGTTAAAAACACCTGTAGTCATGACACATTGGGGGGGCTGCTGAACGAGACAAGAGAAATGTCTCTTGAAACTAAAAAGAGAATGGTAAAACTTCTTGAAAAAGATAACTTCATGCATGGTTGCTAAAAATGTGGGCAGTTTGCAGTACATTTACCAGACGCTTTTATCCAAAGCGACTTACAAGTATCCCAACTTGGTTGGGGTCAGAACACAGGGTTGATACAGTCCCCCCTGGAGCAGTTAGGGTTAAGGATCTTGCTCTTCAGTGGACCTGGGATTTCAAACCCCAACCGTCTGATTGAAAGTCCAACACCCTAACCACTGTTCTACCACTCCCTTCATACAGTCAGCTGTATCCAAGATATGGATCACATACAAACAGCATGGAATGGTTGTTAAAGCCAAGAGTACTGGTAGACCAAGAAAGACCTCAAAACGTCAAGACAAAGAACATAAGGCCAATCAGCTAAGGAGAGGTAATCATGGACTGTGGATAACTGGATAAAAGTTTTCTTTAGTGATGAATCAAGAATCTGCATTGGACAAGGTGATAATGCTGGAACTTTTGTTTGGTGCTGTTCCAGTGAGATTTATGAAGAAGACTGCCTGAAGAAAACAACCAAATTTCCACAGTCATTGACAATATGGGGCTGCACAAGTTTACAGGTACATTGATATTTTGGACAGTTTTCTTATCCCCTCAATTGAACAGATGTTTGGAGATGATGAAATAATTTTCCAAGATGACAATGCATCATGCCATAGGGCAAAAACAGTGAAGGCATTTCTTGGAGAAAGACCCATTAAGTCGATGTCATGGTCTGCAAATAGTCCAGATATCAACTCAAATGAAACTCAATGAAAACCTGTGAAAAAAAAAGGTCCACAAGAAGGCTCCATCCTGCAAAGCTGATCTCGCAACTGTTATCAACAAGAGTTGGCACCAAATTGATGAAGAATACTGTTTGTCACTCACCAATTCCATGCTTTAAACACTGCAAGACGTTATAAAAGCCAAAGGTGGTGCAACTAAATCCTAGAGATGAATATTGAATGTTATTTTCTTTATCTGTTTTTCATGATTCCATATTTTTTCCCCTGTGCTTGGTTAATAAAAATAAAATTCACTGACATCCACAATGTTCTCATCCAAGACTGGTGATTCCATACTTTTTTGCCAGGGGTTGTATTATGTTTAAGGCAGCTGTGTTGTATTTTGTGGTATAGCATAGCAGAATGAAAGCCTTAGCATCAGTTTCAGAAATTGCTATCATTATTTTTGTGTGTAACAAACCACAACCACACAGTAACTGTATTAACGGTAACAACCACTTGTCAACTGTATATTAAAATATAGAACATGATAAAATTTTACAGAATTACTGAACCCACCAACAGATATCTGACTCTTCATCCATCATATAATCTAAACCCATTTCAGTTTTAACCACTGACACAAGAGTCTGTAAAGGAGAACAAATTCTGTTTTCTCTGACCTGGTTACCGATGCTCTTCCTTGCACTAACACAGCATTTAGCACATTCTGTTCCACCTTGGATACCTGTCTAGATCAGGTCTTCCCATTAGCCACTAGGGAGACTCACAGATCTTTCTCAAGTCCCTGGGAACTGAGGTGCTTCGTAAACAACGCACCACTCTACGATCTGTTGAAAAAAAGGTGGCACAAATCTTTAGATCTAGAGACTTACCAGTCTTCTCTGGCCACCTTCAGCATTTACATAGATGGAAATGCTGCTTCATTCTTGTTCTTCCAATCTAAGGTAACAAACATCTCAGATGCCCGCACTTTATTCAGCCCATTTAACACCTTACTTAGTCCACCTATTCCACCTCCCAACACCTCTGTCAGCTGATGTCTTTTTAACTGTCTTCACGGAGAAGATTGAGAATATTAGTAAAGTCTTTCACCACCCCATACCCTCAACAAAATATCTAACATATCCAACCATCCAACCTTCTCTTATTTCTCCTCTGTCTCAGAATTAGATATTGGCAAGACTCTTCTTGCCAGCAAAACCACTACTCGTCCCCTTGATTTCATCCCATCTCACCTCCTTTAGGCCATTGCCCCTCTATCACACCACCATTTACACACATCATTAACTCCTCTCTCAGCTCTGCTACTTTTCCTAATTCCTTCATAAAAACCATAGTTAAATCTTTGCTCAAAAAGCCAATGCTCAACCCAAATCTGTTCGAGAGCTACAGGCCTGTTTCCCTCTTACCATTTCTATCTAAAATACTTGAACGTGTAGTAGGTACCCAGGTCTCCACGTTTCTCACACATGACAATCTCTTTGGCCCTTTAGTCTGGCTTTAGGTGCGGTCAATCCATTAAGTGGTTGACTCACTTAAATCAGCCAAATATAACTCCCAAACCTCGGTCCTTATCCTGCTGGACCTTTTTCGCTGCTTTCGGTACTGTAAATCATCAAATTCTACTGTCCACACTTTTTAATCTAGGCTTCTCTGGTACGACACTTAAATGGTTCCGGTCCTATCTAACAGGTAAGACCTTTGAAGTGATCTTTCTAACCCTCAACAATTAGTTACTGGAGTCCTGCAGGGCTCAGCACTCAGACCCCACCTCTTTTTATTATGCATGTCATCACTAAGCACTATCATTAAGGCACATGGTTTTTCTTACCATTGCTATGCTGATGACACTCAGCTTTATTTGGCTTTTCCTCCCGATGACCCCTCAATGTCTACCTGCCTCACTGACATATCTGTTTGGATGAAAGCTCATTATCTTAAATTTAATCTGGCAAAAACTGAGCTACTTATATCCCAGCTAAACCCTCACTTCATCATGACCTGACATTCCAAATTGATGGCTTCACAATCTCTCCAACTGACTCCGTAATCTTGGTTTTTCAATTGACAGTCATCTTAAACTTTCAGACCAGGTCACGAAAACTGCCCGTTCCTGCAGATTCATTCTGTATAACATCAGAAAAATTAGACCTTCCCTAACAGAAAAGGCTACTAAGCTGCTATCCCGGTTTGACTATTGTAATACTTTGCTTGCCGGTCTCCCAAATTCACTAATCAGACCTTAACAATTGGTTAAAAACTCCGCAGCCTGTCTTGTGTTCAACCAGCCAAAGCGAACTCATGTCACTCCATTACTCATCTCTCTCCATTGGATTCCTTTAGCTGCTCGCATTCAGTAAAAGGTACTAACTCTGGCTTACAGGACAGTTGCTGGAGCTGCCCCCTCTTCCCTTCAGTCCATCTTTACTAGGTACACTCCAACTCATTCACTTCCAACTTAACGATTTCACTCTCACTCCATTTCATTCACGACTGCTAAATGTTGGCACAACCTTCCCAACAACATCCGTAAGGCTGAGTCACTCAACATTTTCAAAAAAACTTCTCAAAACACACCTCTTCCACAGACACTCACTATAAAAAATAGCTAATGCGCAGGGTTGATGGTGCTGCAGTTTAGCCGTTTTTTCCTAAAACCACTGTCTTGTGATCTCGTTTGTAAGTCGCATTGGATAAAAGTGTCTGCTAAATGACTAAATGTAATGTAATGGAAATAGTTGGCTTTACATAAGTAATAGCACCTACGCCACATAACCAGCTATAAAATCTGGCCACAGTTATGTAAATTAAATCATCTTTCAAATATGATTTTAAACAATACAGCTCAGAATATAAATGCAGACCAATTTTAAAACTAGACCTTACACCAAACTGCCAAGAATCTAAACCCAGATCAGAAATAAAATCTGACTTTAGACCAGCTAATATTATTTTATTTTTTTTACCTAAAACAAGATAGAAAATAATCATAACTCACATCAGTTCTTAAATCATACCTCAGACCAGCAAGCCAGGAATCTGATGCCAGGCCTGTTATAAATTCTGATCTCAGAACAGCCAGGAATCTGAACTTAGACTAGCCATAAGCCTTGACTATAGACCAGACAGTCAGGAAACTGAACCCAACCCAGATAGAAAATGTAACCTTTTACCAGACAGCTAAGAATCTGAACTCAGATCAGTTCTAAAATCTGCCCTTACACCATCTTTAAAATCAAAACTAAAACCATGCAGTTAGAAAACTGAACCCAGAAGAGTATTAGCTTGTGTGTGTGTGTATGTGTGTGTGAGTTCATAGACATTGTTTGCATTTGAACTGCACTTGTTAATGCCCACTATATCGTAAGCTAAGGCTGTAGGTAGGAAAGTGTCATTGGCATCGATCACTAGGTGAAAGTTCCCCACATGACCTACTTATTTGTAAGTCTCTGTAAAGATAAGCATCTGCTAAACATTATACTTTCACATGAATCACATGCAGCTGAAAAACTTGATCAAGCTGAGAAAAAAAAAGTTCGGGTATACAATTTTAGGCAATATTAAATATATAAAAATTATGTCCAATGCCAAGTAGTGTTATGAGTATTATTGACAAGTGGATTTTTTATATTAGTGGTATGACCTTTTGCCTAAAATGATGCAAGTAATACAGCAGACACTTCATTTTTGAGGTTGCATGGTTACAACATACTCACTTATTTAAAAAGCCTACAACTTCCGAGCAAGTGCTATGCAAATTAAACAGAATTTAACATTATGAGAAAGCCCATACAGACACGTGCATACAACTTAAACTGCAAATATAAAAAACTAATGACACTGCTGTAACACTAGAGCATTACCCAGTGCGCCAGCATTCCATTGCTTTGTTAAAGTTCTAGGTAATATGTATGCGTGAGATTGCGATGCAATCTTGCCATCCCGCAAATATGCCATTTACTTATGAGAGCGTAAAAACATAGAGATCAAGTTATCGTTATTGTGAAAACACATTGTGTCATTTGTCATGTCATTGGACCTTATTCTGCATTATTGGACTTTATTCTGTTTATGACTCTTTTCACCAATCTGATTAGTGCAACAGTCCACATGGCTTAAATAAAGTAATCGGCACACTTCCGTGCATATTTACTTGTTTGTATATTGCTAATATTGCACACATGCAGAATTTTTTTGATAATGGAGTGATAACAGAGTGAGTAACACTGATCATCTCTTCATGATACTACCTGTTTATGGGTGGGATATTAGATATATTAGGAAAGCATTATACATAATTGATGAAGACACTTTATGTAGTTAACATGCCCATTGTATTGCAGCAATAGTTTAAACCAGTCAAAGTTTTTACCTGGCGGCACAGTGGTTTAGTGGTTAGCACGCTCGCCTCTCAGCGTAGGGGACGGCTGGTTCGAATTCTGATCTGGGTGGAGTTTACATTTTCTCCCTGTGTCTGTGTGGGTTTCCTCCAGGTTCCCCGTTTTCATCCACAGTTGAAAAATATGGATTTAAGGTAAATTTACTGCTCTAAATTGCCCCATATAGTCTGTGTAAGTGAGTGTGTGTGTGAGTATTTGCCCAGTGATAGATTGGCACCCTGTCCTGGGAGTATCTGCCCAGCGCTCGAAAAGTTCTCCCCTGGATGGGCATGAGGATTTCCCCCACGACAATTAAGCGGAATTTAATTAATGAATAAATAAATGAATGAATGAAAGTTATTATGTGTCTGTATTTTGTAGTCCGTATTATATAAAGTGCATTCATTTTGAATAAAAAAAAAGACAAAAAAAAATTGTTATTGAACCTTTATCACAGGTCTCCTTTGTGACTGCTAGGGGTATACGAAAACCTGTAATACAGCAGTATAGAACTACATCTTGCATGTTAAGCCATACTTGTGACATTTATAGCAACTGGTCTCTTACTTCAGCATAAAATCTTTATACTTCTTGTCCCTCCAACATATTGTACCACTAAATACCAAGAAAAAATGTCATATTTCTAGAAATTAAACTAAGACAAGCAGCACAAATATTAGATAGATAAAAACAAGTTTTAGATTTAAGAAAGTTAGGCATGATAAACAACTACTACAAAATTAGTCTACAATAATACAAAATAAATAAAACAATAATAGTAATACACCATAAACATCTTTGAAAAGTGTAAGAATTTTTTTAAAATAGTCAAAAGTGGACCTAACTATATCACAATTACACATAATCATGAATATACACATTGTCACAATATTTCTAAATAATTATAGAAATATTAAGGTATCATTTAAAAAAAAGACACATTTAAACTTTACACTGCAATGTTGCCAACAGTTCTACATAGTGTGAGGTGACAGGGTCTCTGGTCTGAAGATTAGTTTGTGGTCACATTTGGACAGCGATCTGGGTGTTATAAGAGTGATAAATGTGTCAACCTCCTGTAATGGCTTGACCTTGAGTGCCCGCAGTGTTTCACTGCATGGTGTGGTGCAGTACAGGCGTGCTAAATGCGGAAAGGTGATAATTCACTTTCTTGCTTACAGGGTGTATGCGGCACTGACTTCGTAGAGGACAAATGAGATATTGTTTTGATATTATTGGTATTGATAATGCATTATAAATAATATTTGTCGTAAGCATATGGTAGTCTAAATAGATTAAAACAATATGACATAAGGGTTTTATAACACAAAGTTAAGTAATTTAATTATAATCTTTTTAATCGTTTAGACATTTTTACTTTAAATAATTTCCCTTTACTCAAATTATAAAAGAGCACTTGTCACATGGTCTTGTATTATTTGCTTTGTGTTAATATTGATGCAGTCCCCTTAACAGCAACAATAAGGGTTAATGCTTTACCTGATGCCTGTAAAGAAAGTTTAAAAGGTTTAATTAGCAGTTATGAGCACATATGAGGTCATGTTTAGATCATTTTTTTATATTATAATGCATGATGTCACATTTTCTAATAAAGCTTAAGTGTGGTTACAAACTTTTTATAGTAAGATAGTCTTGTGACAATTGTTATCCAAATATATTGTAGCTAATTGTATTTAAAATGTATTATTCATACTGGATTGATGGAAAGTTTTACCATGTTCATTTTAAATTTAGAGTCGTTGAATTGCTTAAACACATTTACAGAATCATATGTTTAAATGTGTAAAGACAATTGTTCAGGGTACATATTTTCATGTCATAAAACTGCTTATACGTGCTAACCAAAAAGCCTTTGATGTGTAAGAGTTGACTGCTTCTCCTAATAAGCATTTTTTTGCTTTGTTTTTGGCCTGGCTCCAATATAGTTAATTCAAAATAAATGCAGACTATATTTAATTCATGTTAAAAAAAACATGTACATGATAATGAGGCAATTGTTATGTACTAAGGCTGTTGTTACTTACCTCTATTTAATTTCACCCTCCAGTATCTTTCATCTGTTTACTCATTAGTGTATGCTCTATGTAGTTTCTTGTTATGATTATTAAATTCAAAATACATAATACTTTAATTATGTCCGATAAATATGTTTTTTGTCTCAGTTTACAGTATCAAAAGTTCAATAATGATCGCCAAATTCCATTATTCCACATTTGGGATATTTACCACACAGCTTTCCCATTATAATCAAAATAGCTTACAATCGCTTACAATCGTTTGATGCACAAAACTAGAAAAACATATAAGCCACAAAGCCATTCAATCTTGATTTTGATATAGTATTTATTGGAGTTGGATAGCCATTTTGTCTATCAATCAAATTTGGCATCAATCCTGCCAGTACATAGGATGAGGCATAATTTACTCGCAACAAGTAGCAGACATTTATATCTGGCTACCATTCACAGACCAATGGGCACCATAAATGTATTAACCAGCATCTAGGCCAATTTTGCTCTGTCTGTTACATTAGAATATTTATTATTAAAATTTTCTTCAATATTCCAACTCCTTCTTAGTGTATCCTGGAGCTGGAACACTGTGTAGGACCAAGCTAAACTTGAGAAGTTGGAGGAGAATTTCCTCCAAGCAGAGCTTTGATTCACAGGTAAAATTAAAAAGCCCCTCAAAACAATCCAAACACATGACCGAAGTAATGGGTGCAATTAAAAAATCATCATTACAAAAAAATGTATGTACAAAACAAATTAAGATACTGAATTTTTGCTATAAAAATGATTAACTTCCACACCAACGTCCTAAAACAAATTTAGTGGCTGATCAGCCCATTTAAACAGAAAAATGGTAACAAGAATATCATGCACTTAAATTTATATTTAGTTATTAAGCAGATGCTTTTATCCAAAGTGACTTACAAATAAGAGAACAACACAAGTAAGTAGTTAAGGAAAAACCACCCACACTGTAGTATAATCAAACCTGATCATTACCCAATCTAGTTTCCAGATTTTAGGTTTATTCCTGGCAAGTGATTGTGAAAGCATGTGTTTTGAGATGTTTCCTTAAAAATGCTGAGTGACTCAGCCTTATGGACTGTGTTGGCAAAATAATTTCACCATTTAGCAGTGGTGAAAAATACAGAGTGAGAATTAGCACCATGGTGAGGTTGAATCACAAGGCGACCCTAATCACTAAAGCTCATTGAACAGGTCAGAGTGTATTTTGGAAAGATGGAATAAAGGTAAGATGGGTGCTCATTTCGTGTGCTGTGTGGTTTTTTTATCAACATATTTTCTTTTTTATTGTTTTACTTTTAGAAATACCGTAGATACAGGTACTGGTAATAAAAGTAGAATATCATTAAAAAGCCTTTTTATTTAAATAATTACATTCAAAAAAGTTAAACATATATTATATTCATTTATTACACACAGACTGATATATTTAAAATGTTTTTTTTTTTTTTGATGATTATAACTGACAACTAAAAATGAAAATCCCAAATTCAATGTCTTATGAAATTAGAACATTGTAAAAATGTTTAATATTGAAGACACCTGGTGCCACACTCTAATCAACTAATTAAATCTAAACACCTGCAAATGGTCTCCCAGTTTAGTTCTGTAGGCTACACAATCATGGAAAAGACTGCTGACTTGACAGTTGTCCAAAAGACAACCACTGACACCTTGCACAAGAAGAACAAGACACGAAAGGTCATTGCTAAAGAGGTTGACTGTTCACAGATCTTTGTGTCCAAGCACATTAATACAAAGGGGAAGGGAAGAAAAAGATGTGGTTGAAACAATTGTACAAGCAATAGGGATAGCCCTTTTTTTAAACAAAAACCATTCAAAAATGTGAGGGACATTCACAAAGTGTGAACTTTCCCACAGAACTGCGCACCTACTACTGCCTGGTTTAAGGACCCAACAATTCAGAAGAGCAGAAGGCCACGATCAGAGCTACCTCGTATTTCATAACCTCTGAGCAGTGCCACAGACTGATCCAGGTCAAATAAAACAGTCAAATAGTACAATAAAACAGGAAAATATATATTTTAATGTAATTTGTACTAAAGATCCAGTGAAAGTGACAGTGTGGTTTGTGCTGTGTTTTGTTTACATGTTCTCCCTGTTTCTGTGTAAATTTTCTTTGTGGGCTTTAGTTTTCTTTTAGAGCATAGATGATTGTGCTAATAGCATAACTGGTGATGCAAAATTGTTTATGTGTATCTGCTCTGTGATGGTCTGGCTACCTTTCCAGGTTGTTTCCCAGGTTTTCAGTCTGTAAGCAATTGGACTTTTGAAAGCTAGGATTTTATTTCTTCATTTTATTTAAATCCCATTTTCGTTGATTGTGAAATTATTTGGCCGTGGAAGTGGCACTCGATTTTAGCCATGTGTTTTAAAGTTAATGGAATATATGTGTGTGGGGTTTTTTTTTATGTCCACAGGCATCTGTGAATTGTTTACAATTCACAGATGTGTGAGTAAGCTTGGATTTTAATGGAAATGAATGTACAATGTCAATCTGTGTTATGCTTAACAAAGCCACCTGTGTTTGTGTAAATGAGTAGGGCAGAAGAATATTTTAACCCAATTTATATAACGATTATTTAATTGTTGCACTATTTTATAACATTCAGTTTGGTTGAAACCCCATGTGCAAAAAAGCTCTTTTTGTAATAACTATGAACCAATCCAAGGAAGCTTTTTTTTTTTTAAGCTACTCTCAGTAAAAGACTTGAATTGAAAATCAAAAGAAAGAAAGTGAAGAAAATATGTAATGCTATTTGTTATGAAATACTATTTAATATAATTGTTAATCCATCATCCATATTGTTATCATTAGAGTTGCCACTCGTCACGTAAAATATGGAATTTTCCCAAATTTGGCAAATAAGTGTTACGTCCCATACTAAACCGATACGGAACGCAATTTATTCTGTATTTCCAATAAACACATCTGTCACACATCAACACTGAAACCAATAATGAAACCAATAACGATCAAAAGCAGTTCCCCACTGGCGCTGCTCAGAAAACATTTGGAAATGTGCATTTTAAAAATTTCTGCATGTTTTATATTCTAGTTTCTTAAAAATAGCCACCCTTTGCTCTGATGACTGCATGACATTATTTCAATGAGCTTCAAAAGGTAGTCACCTGAAATGGTTTTCAGGTGTGCCTATAAGGGTAAATTAATATAATTAATTAGAATGCCAACAGTGGGCACAGCAGTAATCAGAGCAAAGAATGGCTATTTTGAAAAAGACAAGATAAAACATGTTTTAATATAACATAGCATATATTATGTTAATTATAATATAATATAATCTACAATATAAAACATGTTTTAAGTTATTTCTTACAAGTACATATCTCCTCATGTGTTCATTCATACTTTTGATGCCTTCAGTGAGAATCTACATTGTAAATAGTTGTAAATATATAGAAAACACATTGAATGAGAAGGCGTGTCCAAACTTTTGGCCTGTATGGTACATATTCTAAACTTTATTACTTCATTCATTCATTATCTTCCGCTTAATCCTCTACGAGGGTTGCGGGGGGCATCCCCATGCCCATCCAGGGCACCAACATCTCGAGCGCTGGCAGATACTCCCAGCACAGGGCACCAACCTATCGCTGATACTGAACTGATGAAGGAAAAATAGGTGAGTTTTAACTGAAAAGCTGAACAATTGTTTGAAAAGGAAGGTGACCACATAGCTATACAACTGTTAAAATATACTCTTTAAATAGGAAGTCTGGCTGCTTGAAATCCTGATCTCGATCATTCTTTTCAAACTACCTTAAACTATAAAAACAGGACCAAGTTCAGCTACCATTTTGGTACTAACAGCTAAACTACACTGGCGCTAAGTGACTTAAGCAGCCAAACAAAACATCAGGGTTTAAAATGCTGTTAAAAGCATTAACAGCAATAATACCATGTAAAACCCTCCACTGTATATCAGCAACTTTCTTGGACAACAGTGGTTTGTTTAATGCTCTTCACACTGGTTTTACACAGGCCCTGTACAGCAGTTTACCTGGCACTGCATTTAGCAACATTTTAGTGATTCTTGCAGAGAATCCAGTTATGTCCAGCCGAGCCCCCATGAACGAGTGGTTCCTCTAGAAGCCAGTGTACATCCTTGGAACCTTCTACCTGTTTGTTAAAACAACTCCAGATTTTAAAAAGTCCACGATAAAACACTAGCAGCCCAGTAAAGTCCAGTAATTGAAGGTTCATTAAAAACAAAGCATTCTCCACTGTATGTCCTTCCACTATCCTTCCACTGTATGTAAAATTCTGCAGGCTACTTCCCTCCATGAAAATTCTTTGGGACCAGTCAGAAGTTTCTGTATGAACTGGAGACGAAATGCGGCCATCCTGCTGGCTAGGTGGACTAGGCCATGTCCTTCTTTTTCTTTAGGTACATGTAAAACTGCCTGGGGTATCCAGTGGAGACGATCCCAAGAGAAATCCACCATTAAAGCCTGAAGCTTGGCCATTAGTTCTGGTGGGGGGTCGAGGCATCTTAGTTTATGCCACAGGGATGAGGCAGCAAGGTTTCTGATTACTAGAACCCGTCCTCAATGAGACATTTGGGGAATTTGCCATTTCCATCTACCAAGACGTCCCTTCACGTTTTCAATCATGTTGTTCCAGTTTATCCTTAATGTCATTGCTATCTCACAAATGAATTCCCAGATGTTTAAACCCTCCTGTCCTCCTGTTCAACCCATCTGGAAGTTTGGGTTGCCCACCTTGCTACTCCCAAACCAATATAGCTTTACTTTTGTCCCAGGTTTTTCAGATGATAGAACATTAAAATTGTGTAAATTTTTTTTAAAAACACAACATCACAGTCATTGTTGACTAAAACAACCAGATCATCAGCATAAGCTGAAACACGTATAGGAGTATTACACTTGGGTATATGCAGGCCAGTAATGCCTTTTCTTATTTTACACAACAGAGGTTCTATGTGAATAGAGCTTAAAGAGCAACCCTGTCTAATGATTCTGCGAACTTCAAAGGGAGCACATAACCCACCATTAACCTTAAGTACACTCTCAATGTCACTGTACAAAGCCCTGATTGCTTTCATTGCTATGAAACCTGGGTTGAAAGCAAAATTCTTTAGAACTTTCCATAAGTATTTATGATCCACCCGATCAAAAGCCTTCTCCCGGTCCATGAAAATAAGACCAGTCTTTAAACCCAGTAATCTGGAGACTTCCAAAACATCACAAATTTAAAAGACATTGTCAAAGCTTGACCTGTTTGGTCAAGGTGTATCACTTGCTCCATCACTTTCCCTAGTTGGAGAGCAGATTAGTATCCATACACAGCAGTGAGACAAGGCGCCAGTTTTTTTATTCTGTTAGATCTCCCTTCTTTGGTAGCAGAGTCAAGATGGTCCTGTGACAACTTGTCGGAAGCCTTCCCTCCTGTATTCTTCCCTGGAGAACCTCCAGCACATCCTGGCCCAGCACTGTCCAAAACTTTTATAAAACTCCACAGGGTGACCGTAAATGCCTGGCACCTGACCATTTTCCACTCTACAGAGAGCGTCTCCCATTGTGATCTCACTGTCTAGCACTTCAGCGGACTGTGGTGGTAACTTAACCAAGTTTTGGAAGAACCTGTCTTCTGATATGAGATCTCCTGATTTTGTTCGTATGGCATGCATAAACCGTTTTTATCCATTACGCTGCTAAAGACCAAAAAAAAACTTTGAAGGACCATCCATTTCTGCTGCACTCTGAAAGCATCACCCTGTGATGTGATTCTCAGCAGGTCCACTAAAGATGATTTTTTCCCTTTTAGCGCATTAATATGCTCCTGTTTTTCCGTGGTCTCTGCTAAGCCTTGGAGTTCCACAATCCCAGCCTCCAGAACTTTAAGAGCTTTATTTATGCCTTGTTTTTTAAAAACCTTCCAGAAATAAGTAAAAGACTCAATAAAATTGGCATCATCTAAAATAGTTTTTTTTTAAATGCCAATATGCACTTTGCGGCTTAACAATGCACTTAGTAAGTGTACATTGTACCATATAGTGATCTAAAAAACCTACTTCGGAAAATAAAACACTGTGTAAAAACTTACATTTGAGAGCTAAAACTATAAAAACGGTCCAGTCTTGTCATCGAAAGTGCATTATCTCGGGAGTTAGCCCATGTGTACTGTCTCTGTCTACCGTGAAAGTTCTTCCACACATCAAAGAGATTGTGGCCCTCTATCAGCTCGCACATACGTTTGCGAGAAGTTGTATGAGGCTCTATATGGTTTCTGTCCATATCATCAGTTGTGCAGTTAAAATCTCCTCTCAAAATTAAAAAATCTTTTGATCACAGCTGTGTCTAAAAAACAACATCCTTTAGTTCATCCAGTTGGAGCATAGGCACAAATAAAAAATAAAAGCATCATTCTCAATACAAACCCGCACTTTTACAAGTCTCCCATTTAAAATCTTCTCCACACTGTATGAATGAGGAGTAAAACCTTTTAAAAGAGAAGACCAACTCTCCCACTGCGGGACGTATTGTGACTTAAAAGATTTAGCCCTGACCATTCTTGAGCCCACTCATTAGCATTGTTATCATCACTATGAATCTCCTGCATAAAAACATCATTCACTCGCTTTTGTTTGTTTTTTTTTACCCTCTCTGGCTCCATTTAAATTTAAGGTGGCAATTTAAAAGCATTCATTACAAAGTATAAATGGTACAATGGATTTCAATAGAAGAACTTTTTTTTAAGAAAAATAGGTGCACATACTACATGTCGGCCTCATTGTTAGCCTTCGTAAGCCTGGTCAGTATTTAATTCAGCCTATGGATCTCTACCATAGGAAAGTGCCCCTCCCTCCTAGAACATTGTACATCATTTATAAATTGTTCAATGTCAGGAAAATGCTCTTCAACTTCTATACCTCTTTGCCCTTTACTCTTAAAAATTTCTTAATTTCGTTAGCTAAGTATTTACATTTGTTCCTTCCTCCTGTGAGCACAAAAAGCAATACGAATCTGACACTGAGCTACTTTCTGAGGAATCACTCTCAAGGTTCTCAGTCTTTGTTTTACTAATCTCTTTTTTTGCCTGCTTGTTTCCTTTATTTTGGCTTTTTAATTTTCTTTTACTAGGAGGAATTTTATCAACCTCAGCTTCAGTCTCCTCTAGAGTTGCCTGAGGTCATCTTAAAAGATTCCTGTTCTCTAGAATTAGGAGGATCAAGTTTGTTAACTGGTTCGCCCTCAGCCAGCTCTACTGACATGAGTTCTGCTTCAGCTGGTGTGACCTCAGTATCACTATTCCTTTTATTATTTTCCTGCACCGGTACAGCTACTTCAGGTTTTTGTGCAAAATCTAGTACCTTTATAACTGAACTACTAGTGACCGCAGAGTAACCATCCACCACAGCCCCATCCACAGCAGGCCCCACTTACTCAACACGTACAGCCTCAGCCACTTCAGCATCCTCATAAACCTTTTCTGGGCAAGCACAAACAAGATGGCCAACTTGCCCACACCTAAGGCACTTCATGATGGTGTCAGAAGATGCATACACAGAATAATCAAAACCATCAACTTTAAACTTTAAGACCAGTAGCAATTCGTCAGATCCATCTTTTAAGACCATAAAAACAAGCCTTCTAAAAGATACTAGATGTTTTACCAGTGGTGATTTACAACATAGGGGGATCTTTCTTATCGGGAAGACAAGTTTACCAAATCGGGACATTTTATGTGCAATTGCTTCATCTTTAATAATTGGGGGAACATTTGACAATAAAACTTTTTTTTGCCAGAGTATTAAGAGGCAGAACAGATGTAAAACGTTCATTAATCGTTATTTTTGTCTGGATCAACTGATTTGCCTTTTCAATAGTTTTCAGAAACAGGACAACAGCATTATTTATTCGGGATGCAGAGACTATATTACTGTGCCCAACAACACAACCCCCAGCCAAGCACACATCCTGAACACTTGCCCGGCAATCCATCTTAACTCCATGCTGGCGAGATAAACTTTCAAAAAGACCAGGGTTCGGAGCAGCTATGCTAACAGTAGTTAGCTGACTCTCTTCACACCCACACTACAAACACCACTCTCACAAAACACACACACACACACACACACACACACACACACACACACTCACACACACTATCCCAATCACTCGATCAAACTCCGAAAAAAGTTTGATATAGAACACGCACTCACACAAAATCACAACATGAAAGATATACCAAAGTATCGCTCCTACTCACCCAACATATCACTATAAACATCATTGTTCAAGAAGAAATAAATACCATGCCACTGCCATAATAGTGACAATAAGGTTTGCCACCAAACAAAATAACACAATGATGGGATTGAGAGGATTCTTGTGAATTCTTAACGGATCATTAACCATTTCATCATATATATTTTATCAGACACAATAAAAGCTTTACATCGGCATGTTCAGAAGTGAGTTAACCAAATTCTGTTAATGCCTCAAGATACAGATCATTGTGAAATATTTAAAGCATTATCAAAAACATCAACATTACAAATGTCTTAAAGGTGACACATAAGAACAAATATATTCACAATGTAGCCAAATATATTTTTGGGATATGAAGAAGTAAGAAAAAGCTTGGACTCTTGAAAAAAAAATAAATAAAAATACCTAAAGTTTAGGCTAAAAACTGAAAATAAATCAACACAAACCAGAGCCCAGTATGACTGTATTTTTGCTTGTTTTAACTTGAGGGACATATTTCACATTGCTCTGTTAATTTAGCCAATTTATTTGGCAAAAATGCATTAGCCCTTAATGTATAAACCATGACTTTCCAGCTTACTATGGGTTCATGGATGACGCACTGTACTCCTTGCAATTTTAATTAGAGGAGAGATAAAAGATGTAATTGTGCACAACAGTTTGTCTTGGTTTTATATGTCCAACATTTAAATATTTAAATTTAAATTATCTTAAAATTATTAATCTAGTATATACCCAACTGTGGCGCGATGGCGTGATGGGCGTGGTTGGTAGATGGGAGCCGGGTTCGAGAGGCGGGTCCTGTAAACGGTCGCACCTGTCTGAGGACGAGACGACGACTAATTGTTTCTCTGATCCAAACAGTGAAAAGGACCCGGAAGAGAAGGAACGGGAGAGCTGGCGGGACGAGAGCAACGGAACGCGTGAGCTCGGTGTGAATGACTGAAACCCACGTAAATAAAAAGGGTTTTGTTGATACACAAAAGGTGTATTAGGAGTCTTTCCTTACCCCACGACCAGGGAACCATCACACCAACCTTAGTTAAATTCCTATTTTTCAGCCATATGGTAGAAAAAATTTATAAAAATCTACTTAAATTCTAATATAAACCTTAGAGTGTAGTGTAAATTAAGTGAAGATGTACATTTAAAAAATACATGCAGAACTAAATTAGGCCTCATTTACATTGTCTACTTTTATAACTAGAACAACACAGTACTTTGCTAATAACCTATAGTAAAGTACATGCTGAATTAAAGCTATGTTAAAGTAAATTGTAAGAATTGCTACTATTTTGAGAAAATATTATAGGATTGGTTAACAATACACACCAAGTTAAATTTTGCTATTTAAATAGCACTTGCAAAAAAAGCCTATAATCAAAGCATGGGTATAACAAATAAGCATGGTTCAGAGCACCTCATATTTCCATGTCATTTAACTATTTAAAATCTGAGATTAAGGCATTCTTCTAAGACCAAGTTGCAAAAATCCAAGACGCAGTAGAAATAATTAAATGGCAATGATAAATGTTAGAAAAAAAAAGCAAAATAGAATGAGAAAATTAACAAAGCAAACCCACCAACAGGAGAGGTTGAATATCTGTAATAAAATGTTGTTTTTACTTATTATAATTTCCATATGTTATTATAATTATTTCAGCATTCTAAAAATATAAATATATTTTAGCATTTTGCCAAAATATAATAAAAAACACTTGAACCCACCTCACAAACTGCTGTTGTTGGCACGTGAAATGTGTGTGAGCACAAAGCTCTCTGTACATTGCTGGCTGCTGGAGGACAAAGAGCGTCTAGGTGAACGTTGGAAGCGGTTCCTCCTATTAAAATAGCTCCCAGAAGACCATGTCCTCTGTCTTTTACGAAGATATTCCTTGTAGTTCTTTGTCAAAAGTGTATAGAGAAAAGGGTTGATGCAGCTGTTGCTGTATGTCAGACAGGTGGTTAAATAGTTGATATTACTCCTGGCTTTGGCCAATTCTGGCTTAAACAGACCAAGGAGTTGCCAAATCCAGAAAGGAAGAAAGCAGGCCCAAAAAAGGAGAACAATTGTAAAAATGAGATACAAAACTTTGTGGTTTGTTGGCTTTTGTGTCTGTTTGAAATTTTCATTTTGTGAAAGCCAATAGGTACGAGCCAGGCAAACGTATAGGTAGCCGATAATAATGCCTGGTGCAACTATGCTTGTGCAAAAAAGAAAAGATATATAGATCTTATAAGAAAGGGGGCTCAGCGTGGTCTGGCACATGGACTTTGAATTTTCTGTCTTTAGTTGTACAACAATGATCATTGGAAGAGTTAATATGAGTGAAGCTGTCCATACTAGTACAGCAATGGCCTTGCGGTAGCTTTTGGAGCGCTTCACAGTATCTAGTGGCTGTAGGACAGCAAAGTAACGCTCAGTGCTCATTACAGTCAGGGTGAAAATACTTGCATGCATGGTAAGAAAGTCCATGCTTATAAGAATTCGGCATCCTATATCTCCAAAATACCAGCCCCTTAAAAAGTGGGTGCACACCACAAATGGAACTGTCAGCAGGTAGAGGAGGTCAGCCATTGCTAGGTTAACAATGTATACATACATGGAGGCAGCTGAGCGCATGGAGTGGCACATGACAACTAGGGTATAGATATTTCCTGAGACACCAACAAGGCATACAAAGGACAAGATAGTGCCAATAGTGAAGGTAGCAGCAACATCCTCAACAGATGCCTGCATTGGAATATCAGTACCATTGGAAAATCTATCGAGCATTGTGACTGGAGACTCCACCGACACAGTGGTCATGTCTACAACAGACAAGAACAACAGACATAAGTTACAAATTATAAATAAGACTTTCACAATCATTGTCTGTTTATGCAACTTTTATTTAAACAAATATCAATGAATCACCTAAAAACATGCTCAACAGAACTTTGCCCATTTACTTTGCCACCTTTGGTATTTTGTGGGTAGTGCTTAAAATAATATGAAATTAAAAATAAATAAGATAATTGCATCTTACCTGTTAATTCCTTAAACTTTGTGCCTCACATCAAAAAAGTAGGTTTATATTAATAATGAAAATGATATATATTCTGATTTAACTCATTTTCCTCAAGAGTTCACTCAGACACCTGCAAATCCTGGCACTTCTGAAATGTTATCATAGTGCAGATGGCACACATGCAAGAACTGGATGAAGAAACCATCATCGTCATCTTTTTAGAATGGATAATTTGAATATCGGTGTTCACATGAGTCACAGGCAGGTGCTTTTTCCAGAAACAAAACTTCTGCTCGGTAAAGGGTCTCACAGAGGAGATGTGTTGAAAAATGAAAAAAAAATCTAAATTCAACACATGACAATGAAAGGAAACAAAGGCAAAATGTTTTAAGTAGAAAATTCCCAGGGAGCCGGCCACAGCTGATTTTTCCACTGACAGAATGCTTGTCTGTGTGAAGTAGCGAGAGGGTGGGAGTGTGTTAGAGAAAATATTGAGAGAGAAAGAGAGAGAGAGAGGGGGGGGGGGGCATGTGTGTGAGAGAGAGCAAGAGATGCTGATTTACACAGTTACAGAGTAGGAGGGGAAATGAGTGGTAGGGAACAACAAGGGATTGAAAAAAATAAGATGATGGGGCAGGGGACAAGAGCAAAGAACTTCACCTGACTGCTATTGAAGATGCATACTGTTACTTACTCAGTTTTCTGACTGGTTACAAGGGTTTACATTTCACATCATCTTCCATTAAAAACACAAACTAATATTCTACATATTCTACATGTTCTTAATTGACTGAAAAATCAAGATTCTGACATGCAATTTTTGGAGATATTTTTTGTTGATGTATAGTTAAAGAAATAAGGGTAAAAGACAAACTAGAGCCAGTGTCTTTTGTTTTATAATTCATTTTATGTAAATAATGGCCTTATTAACAATATACACCATCTCACTAAACTTGGTGTAAGTCGGATATTATCACACTGTGGGTATTTGACCTTTCTTATAAAATACAGTATCTGCATTAAGGCTGAATGTTTAAATGACATACAGCATTTGCATTATAAGGCTGATACACAGCATGTAACTTCAATTATTAAAAGGCAGTGGCTTTAGATCTGCCATGTTTTATATTGTTGCACATACTATGTAATTTCCATCTGAGGTTTCATGGTAGGTACTTATTAAAACTTCAAAATAATTTTGATAAAACAGTGAAGCTCAAAGGAAAATTGTGATTATTGTTAGACGTTTTAAAATGCGTGTAAAAATATTTGTTATTATATTTTGCAGCATGATCCGAACCACTCTGAATTCTAAATAAAATTATAAAATTTAAGCCGGAATTCAAAAAAATGTATAGTTCTTCACTTACTATTTATTTGTAATGTTGTACTGTTCAAACAATTACAAAAAAATACCCAACTTCTATGTTCTTTTTCTCACAGTGAACAATGAACTTTGCACAGCATATTATTATAGGAAAAAATAATAAACTATAACACCTTAACACTTTACAATAAAGTATGTGCTTACTGCTCATGCTCTCTCTTGTGGCTGTGCGCCCTGTAAATATATATATTTTGTCACAAATTAGCTAAATATGTTTTTTTTAAACTATTTATAATGTAGTAAAAAAAACAAAAAACTTTTCAGCTCCTATTCAACACTGACCGATAAAATATTGCAATGGTGTCCTCAGTTTTGTCCTTTCGTGTCCATTTTGAGTAGCAATATTCTGAGGTCATTGCATTTTTTTTGCTAATATATACACCAAATCTAAAATGTGAAAACAGAATGCAATAGGGGGCTTATAAGGACAGCTGTCATTCCAATTATGAGTAAACTGTTAAATGTGCAATAGTTTAGACCTAAAATCATGCCACACTGAATCTTTACAAACAATCTTTTTCTAACACAAACACTAACACAGTGAACACAGTACAGAAAGCTATACTTATTTTTCTAAAAATATTGATAACACTTTACCTAAATCCGGTATTCATAATGCATTATAAACACATTTGTAAAGCTTAATAAAGTATTAATAATGATTTATAATACTTGTTACAAACCTATGTTATATACATAACCACACATTAAGTGTTATAGGATGCCATATGGCTTTATAACACAAAGTGACATAATGCATTATAAATGCTATATTTTTTACTGTTCATCAACTTATAAACATCCAAAGAATGTTTAAATAAGTTCATGTTATAATGCAATATGTCACATTGGGTTATAAATCTTTGTCAAATTGTTATAACAATTTATGACTATGATTATGAACATCTATGTGCATTAACGAAGGTTTAGTGTTATAAAGCGTTATGAATGCTTTATAAAGCTTTGTGAATGCCGGATTCATAGAAAGTGTTGCAAAAATATTAAACATAAATGTTTTAAGTAAATATATTTTCTTTGAAACGAATGTTTATTTAAAATTCTGTTTAATGTCAATGCATCTGGCCATTTTTCTCCTCGTTCGGTGTATGTAAATGTCCTGAGTGCGTGTGCATATTAAAGACAGTTGCATAAAGTTTTTTTCCTACAGCACATGAAGATTAAATTAGCACCAACTGCACCTATATAAGTTTTAAATGTGTATAAATTTAACAGATACTGAATCTGAATTTGACATATGCTTTAAACGTCTGAAAAACTAAAAGCTGTTAAAGATTACATTATTTCTGCTGATTACACCGAGCCATGGTCTCACATTCTTGTACTCTGCTGCCATGCTCCCTTGCCATCTTTATAATTGGTACTCCAGTGTTAAATTATACCAAGCCCCATAAGCAAGCTAGGTGCAAAGCCCCACCTCGCGCCCCCCCCCCAGGTTAGTCTCTCTGTCATTTAAGTTAGTCTCAATGTCACCTTTGCAATGACATTGAAAACATCGACTTCCAGGTTTATTTATCAAATTACTTTTTTTTTTTCTGAATCTTGCTGAAGAGCAAAATAATGTAACACTATGCTGCCATCTAGCACTTTGCACAGGAACAATTCTGGCTCCAAACATTTTGTCACTTAATATTTGGCATTTAACCAGTTTCACTGTATAATATGATTCAGATTTAGTTTGGCTAGTGTTTAAAAAAAGGAAAACATTTATATAATTTTACTGTTAAAATCGGTACTGCACAAAACAACAGACAGCATAACCTTATATTAGGAATGTTAAATTTTATATCATGACCTTATTTCATCAAAAAACAGCGTAAAAAGAATGCTTAACTTATTTAGGTATAGTATGTGCAAAGCAAAGGTGACAAGCTATTCAATCAGGAAAAAAACAATACAACTGCTTTGGCTCTGTTTTGCAAAGATATCGTTACAAATTTTAATAATTACTTTTGTAATATTGTTAAACAGGGAACTACAGATTTCTCCAGGCATACAAGGTTATCTATTATAAGAAAATGTGAAGCAGACACCCAGCAGCAATCTTGGCAACAGCACTGCAAAATACCTTTTCGAGAGGCACAGATGCTGTCACATTAACAAGACCCTGATGGTAGGTGAAGCAGAGGATCTTTGCCTAGTTCATTTGACATGGCATGCTCATTCACGATTAGATTTAGTAAACTAAAAAAAAATAATGAATTAATAATAGATATTGGCTTTGAGGGGAACACAGAAATTACTTCAAAAAGGACAGAAAAGACTAATTGCAACCTGAGGCTTTAGATAATGCTGTTGGCAGTAATATAGAGGAGGTAACAGCAGAGCCAGCAAATCTCTGACTAATTAAAGATAAAGCATTACAAAATATGGCTTCCAATATATTCTGCATTGAAACCACTTACTGTTGTGTTTAAAAAAGTGTTATTGTTATTAATCTATGCCCTTATTTAAGATAGGAGGGTGGTAAATATTGCACATGTTGGTTCTAGTGATTTCCTCTTCTAAAATACTGGGACAAATGGGACATTCCAGACATTGTTCTGATGGATTTTTCTGAAAACTCTGACAACATTTAGAGAAGTGGTGCAACAATGATGGGCAAATGAACAGGATTAATAATGCTGCAATTCAGCTGGTTACTTCTTAATCACTTACTTGTGTTATTCTTACACTTGTATGTCCTATGAAGACCATTCTTGTGTGTGTGTGTGTTTTCAGGAAACGTGGTATCTTTAAATTTAGTGTGAGTGCACAAGTACTCTGTGTAAAGGCTCTTTCAAAATAAAAGCAATGTGTTGTATGGCATGCATGGTGTGCAATGTAGGCCATGTACACTATACAACTGCATTGTTTTTTTTCTTTTGAATTAGGTTCACTCTATTGATATGGCCCTTCACAACAGTTTTAGTTTAGATCAGGTCACCACCTGTTTCCGCAGATTCTGTACAACACCAGACAGACCTTTTTTATCTGAACAGGCAACTCAGATGCAGGGCCAAGCCCTCATCTTGCTCGACTTTTTTAAGGCCTTTACAACAGATTAAAAACTGTGTTTCGTATGTTTTTTCTGAGGCATCTTGAGGAGTCGCTGTCTCCTCATCTATCTCTATCTCTCTATAGAAGAAAATTGTCAAAGACCTCATCCTGCGGAACACTCGACAGGCCGTTTAATAGTCAGGGCTTGCCATGGCACTCTTTGTCATTAGTGAGCATGCGCTGTGGCTAAATCTCTTGGGTCTGCCCAAAGAATAGAAATGGCACATTGTAGGCACACTGATCGAGCCTACAACTGATCAAATGTGGAAACGGCCGGCCTGATGCCCACTCCGGGGAAATTTTATATTACGCTTCTTGGGCTGCCCGACCAATAGTTGCAGAACCGAGTTTTACCCACTAGTGGAGAAAGCCCCCAATCTTGTCAGTGGTCCCCCCTCTTTGCAGTCATTCAGTGTCATGCACTTTGGTGACACTACACAGCAAGTCACCATAGCCCCTTGTTTGCTCAAAAACTGGGCTGGAGAATGTTTTTGTATCTCTAAGTGCTTGTACAAGGTGTGATCCAAATTGATCCACCTAGGACAATTTCAAAAAATGGACAGTGCCCGATTTTGGGCTTGAGAACTGATAATTAAGAAACTTTTTCTTGTTGGCGTTAAACATACTCTCTCAGTCTATTCGTCAGAACAACTGGTTCACGTCAATAAATATCATAGATGCATTCTTGCATATCAGCATTTACCCCCACACAGAACATTTCTACAGTCATGGCCAAAAGATTTGAGAACGATACAAATATTAATTTTTACAAAGTCTACTGCTTCAGTTTTTATAATGGCAATTTGCATATACTCCAGAATGTTATA
>JAOUQT010319929.1:0-14243 GCA_025769995.1 Xyliphius kryptos | reverse complement strand
AATTTATCTTATTTAAGGGCAGCGTCCGGACCCAAAGGACACCTGCATCACACACACACACACACACACACACACACGTACACACACACACACACAGTAATAGAACATCTTGATTGGGGCAGCGGATCAATAGCGTTTATTGATGTTGAAATCAAACTGTCCGCCGGGTTACAAACTTCCCGGTTTGCATTCTTCCTTCGTTATAAGGAACTTTACAAGACTTCGATTTAACCGTAAAACATACAGAACGTTTGTTATTGAAATTAAAAAGACGTTTAATTATTATTTCGTACGAACGAGGACCATAACGTTGCTAATCCACAGGAAGTCGTCTCCTCATCACGCCCAAATATGGATTGCTGGGTCTAAACAGGACGTGGTGTCCCTGACATGATCACAAAGATGGAACACTTTAGGGAAGACTCAGCACCCCCCCCCCCAATCACACCCCCACCTGCCTTTCTGCGATCAGTCATGGATCGAACGCAGTCATCCGTCTGCGGATTATATTTTATTAGATTGAGGTTTCCCGCCGTTGATCTGATGACGGGGCTTTTCCTCTGTGAGGGGGGTATGTTCTCAGAGGCGCGGAACCGTTATTATAGCCATTCATCACAGCCATCAGGTGCTGCATCCCGAGCGGCTGATTACAAACTCACCCTGAAATTCACGCTTCCCGTCGTGATCCGCGGAAGGATCCGCCCAGGAACCCCGCGGAGTTAAGTTTCCGAAATGCCCCTGGATGGGGAGAAAATGGAGAGTTCAGTTGCACTGAACTCCAAGTGGCGCCGGAGTAGCTGACCCGAATTACATCTCTGAAGCCTGACGGGTGACGGGATGAGGTCGCGCTGAAGCACAGATCAGGCGCCACCACTAAAGAAGCTGTGAAGATGTAAGTAAAACATAAGGCCCTTCCCCAAACTATTAATTGTTACTGTTGCACCCGATAAAGTAACGGGAAGCGCCCGCTGGTATTTAAACATTCTACACCTCGCAACCTGTCGATTACAGACTCACCCTGATAACCCACAGTTCCCGTCCTGATCTGCGATAGGACCCCAGGAAACCAGTTTCCAAAATGTTCTGCAATCAGAACCCGAATGCCACACGGTGGTGCCAAAGAGCCGTGAGTGAAACAAGGGCCTTCCCCAAACTGTTGAGACCATACAATTCCTCAAAATAAATACAAACAGCGCGTTGCACCCGATTACTCAACCCGTGGTGACGGAAGCGTCCGCCGGTATTTAAGTGTTCTACACCTCTGTATTTGTTTAAGGAGGAGGTATATCGGTTTCCCGCCGGCGTCTCCGGTATCTCCTCATCGCCCGCTCATTATCAGCAATATGGCCGTCTAATCAGCGAGCAATAGCTGCTGCGTCTCCAGCTGATGCTGTGTGATTAAAGCCGCCGGTTTAATGATCTGCATTTATCCGACGCGATCTTATTTGTTTGCCTTCTGGATGCTATTTGTAATAATTATCACATCGTTTGAATAATTACACGGAGTATTGTCTCGGTTAAACGACGCGCCATCACATCCACATAGAATGTGGTTTAAGGGCAATACGGTGATGGATTGGTGAAGGAGAACAGACTAAAGGACATTTAATTGCTGTAGTCCAGGGTTCCTCAAATGGAGGTGGATCCTCTGTTCTCGTTGACTTTGGAGACGGCGCGATCATGTGACACGGACACGTCTCATTGTATCCATTAAGTTTCCCTTGAGAAGTGAAGTGAACTCAACGCTGTACCTTTAGCGCCAACATGGGACCAAAAAACGTTTGCAGATCCAGCAGCCCATCAAAGAAAAAGAGCAGAAACACGATCGAGTTGAAGATGGAAATCTTTGAAAATTATCAGAGAAATAAAGATCGCTGAAATAAGTTCCGTTGTGGTGAAAAAAGACATGATAAAGAAGCTAAATGGTAACCGAATGGTAACCATTCGTTTACTGGTTACCATTCCCTTTAAATTTGGGATGATGTTCGGAGTCTAAGTGACGAAACGCAAACGTAACCCGGAATATTTAAATGTGGATTCTGGTTGATTGAAGACGAGTCTCTCAGTTTCTTATATCTAATAATTAATCTAATAACTAATAATTTACCTTGTATGTTTTAACGTGTTTTTAATGTTATTTAAAAAAAATCTGTAAAAGTGATTCGCAATTTCATGACCATCAGAACATTTGGGTCCCGGGCCGAGACTGGGGCAGAACCCCTGCTGTGGTCCTGTTAATCTCTGATGATCAGGACCACGGACAGAGCAGTTTTTATTAGCGTGGAGGATGATTCTCAGCACTGCAGTACTGCAGAGACTGACATGGTGGTGCGGTGTTAGTATGAGCCAAATGAATCATTTGACTCGTGAATCGACTTGTGTGGCCGCGAAATAATCGCACAGTGACAGTGTGTAAAAAGCTCTTGCACACTTTAAGGTGTAACGTCGTGAAAAGGTTCCCGCAGAGCGAACAAAACGCCGGCTGCCTCATTCTCCGCTCTAAATGGCTGGAAGTAAACACAACCCTCGAGCTTATTAACCAAGTCCATTAGCGGCTTCAGGTCTTCAGGGTTCGCTTCAGGCATAATCAGACGCGAAGGAGGGAGGGAACCGGGTTCTGTGGTTCTCCTCTCATCCTGTACCAACAACCTTCACTTGGTTTGTCTGAATGTATAGTGGAGTCAGACTGGATTGAGGTCTAAATGCACGTCAGGAGTCAGAGAAAATGCAAAAACGCCTTTTAAAAGCTGAGCACCACCTCATATAAAATTATAAAATAAATAAATACAGCATGAGTTAAGATCCTAACTTGTGATTGCTGGTTAGAAATTCAAGGAACATGGTTTAAAAGACTTTAATTTAGCTTTGAAGTTTGTATATAGGTCATACGTGGCGTAGATGGTGGAGAACAAGCCGAGAAGTTAAAGCAGATGAACTGAATGTGCGAAATGACAAAAAGGGGGTGTGGTTTTGGGCTGCAGTAACTCAGTGTACAGTGGCGCCCCCGTGCAAAAATGACCCAAAGATCACAAATGATCAAAAAAGTGTAAAACTACAAAAGTAGCATGCGCTCACCGCGTTATTTAAAGCACTCCGATGATTAAAACAACTTTGGGATGTGGAAAGCAGGATTTGCACAATGGCCGGGATAGGAACGAGTTTTTTTACAGACAGTATTAACCCTCAAACCGCCGCAGTTCGGCTAATAGAACTTGCCAAAAGTCCCGCTCCTGTCCCATGGTGTTCTCTCTTCCCGCAACATATAAAGGCTACACACATAAAGGCCGCCACGCCGCCATAACCGCGTGTGTTTCCAACAATATGGACGTGTGAAGACGTTAATGAGGACATTTTAGAAGCTAAAGTTGGGGTTAGAAGTTTGGGGAAGGCCCTTAGTTTTAAAACAGATTTAGGCCTGTGGTAGAACCACATGAGGGTAGAAACAAGAATGTGGAACTAATGAAGCTTCGCAGTATAAGATCATGATCCGCGGCCACTGCGCGCATCCATTTAACATTCCAGGCACGCTCCAAACATGCGCACCACCGCCTGTCCCTCCACCTCTAACCTTAAAATCAATTTCCAACATCCCCGTTTTAACCACAATCAGTGCCGTCAATCCGACCTCCACGAACACGGTGCGCGCATTACCTCCCGCTGCAGGGGGTTCATCCACCCGACGCACCCTGCGTTAAATATTCATGCTCCTCCACCGCCGCGGAGCGAAATTCATGAGTACAGTGCGAGCAGAACTCGAACATAACCTCATTTGGATAGCGGGAGCGTGTTTAAATATTTCATTCGGGTTGCATGTGCACCAAAACGGTTTCTCGTTCTGTGCGTAAAAAAAAAGACGTAACGCGAATCGAACGGCGGTTTAATATGCACAGAGCGTCTCATTAACCCCTGGGCCTGAGGGCGTGGAGTCAGGACTCGGTTCCCGACACGCGCAGATTCAGTTGGTAGACAAACAACATCAGAATGTCAGCGAAATGTCATTTTACCATATGGAATGTCAGAGTGGACTTCAAGGGGACGCGCGTCCTCTTTCAGGTGTGATGCGTGTGATTACAACGGATCTGATTTTAAATACAGCACCCTCAATTAGGGCCCCAAAGCAGGCACCGGATGCAAAGTGCAATTTCTCTCAAGGAGCACTTAAGTAGGGACACTCGAGGAATGCTGCATTAAAGCCGTGCTCTTAAAAGCGCAGCTTTATGACATCATAAAAGGGGAGGGCTTTTCCACATGGTTTTAAAGCACAGGTATATAAGATCAAGCACCTGGCCAGGTACCATGGACAGCGCTCGACTTCCTAACTGAGAACAGATTGGGAGTTTAGAGTGGAAGAAGGTTCCTGTACAGAAACCCGACCTCAAACCCACACAAAACCTTTGGGATGAGACCCAGACGTGCTCCAAAACCTTGTGGGAAAGACCTGCCAGCAGGATGGGAGGTGTCACGATTTTGTAAATAAAAGAATACAGAAAAAATAAAAAGAAGGGTGGGAGAAGGTTTCGAAGTACATCTGAGGTTGGGGTTCCACAGGTCCGGTGCTTGACCTCGTACACCTGTGGCATGGAGACTGATCTGATCCACTTCAGGGGGTTCATGTCATTAGATGTTTAAACCCTAAATCCACCCACTGTACACCCTATAAGATACAGCCACCCCATTTTTCCAACGTTGAGGAGAGAACCATCCCTTACTTTGTCCTCTTCACACCAGTCAACCTAAGGCAGGCGTATCCGCGGTATTCCAAATGTCCCGGACTTATGATCTGTTATGTCCCGTTAGCTCAGTCAGAAGAAATAAATAAGTAAAAAAATTGTAAAACGTAATTCCGCCTTTTACCACATGAAGGAATCAGGTATTTATTGGCCCCCGGGCATCCTCCCATTATTTCGCAAACAGTATGGACACCCCTAATGTAAGGACTTCTGAAAGAACTCAAACCGACCCGTCTGGTGCCAACAACCATGCCACTTAGTAATCACAGGAAGGATCATTTGTCACACGAGAGGGCAACACAGCAAGACCGTGGTCAGCGCCTCCACCCCCCAGATTTAGCCGTGTCCTCAAGGCTAAATAGTAATGAACATACTCAGATCAGAGATCAGTTAACGAGAAGGGAGACACGTTCCCGAATCGCGCCTTTAGATCGGCCGTGACCTGAACCTCATTAAAACATAAATAAAACTTAAACATGCTGCGCATGCAGGAAAACATATCCCAAGCAAACAGCCCGCTCGCGCTCCGAAATTCCGAAGTTTGCATACGGCCGACTAAGACGCCGTTACTGCCCGTCTATAGATCAGTCCCATAAATATTGTATAAGATGATCTGAGAGCATTTTAAACCCTAATTTGCATCTCATTTACATCCATCTGCAGCCGACCATCACGTCCACACGCACCGGCCACTTTATTAGGAACAACACTGTGCTCTGTAGTCCATCTGTTTCTCTATATACACCATCGGTCTCATTTGGTATGTTCTCTGACGTTTAGGAACATGAAGGGAGCAGGTATGATTAGGGTGGTGGATGATTCTGAGTACTGCAGTGACACTTACTTGGTGGTGGTGCTGTGTTAGTGGATGTTACACCAACACGCATAGATCAGACACAGGAGTGCTGCTGGACTGAGAATAAGCAACCAAAATCCTATAGGTGGCGCCCTGATGGTGAATGAGACCCCACTACTGCGCGACCCTAGTATGTGATTAAGTGGAAGATAATGAATGGACGGATAATGACGGAAAATGCTGGAACAATTAGCCATCTTTAGTTTGCTTTAATGTTTTGAGGTTCTGTAGGAGTTCTGCACGGAAGTGGGGAGAACATGCAAATGCATCTCTCTACACAGAACTTAAAATCAGGAAGGGTGGGCGGCATGCGGTAAGAAAGACGCCAACCCACTACTCAATGCTCGCCCGAACGCTTGTCCCTTGAGCGGTTAGGGAGGACAACCTAGGAGCTCCCCCTAGTGTCTCGGTACGGTAGGTACAGCAGCATCAGGTCCTGATAGTGTTGGTTTCTTTGATTTATTTAAAGTAGGGGGTGCGAGCTCTCTGAGGTAAACATCTATACACATGCACGACACTCAGACTAGCGCCACCTGATGTTTGGTTAGGGTAGTATGTGTCACAAGTCACAAACACATCCAGGGCATTGTTTAACGGTTACGTGATTTATTGATTTATTATCTTCATTTTTGTCTCCGCCCACATTTCACGTAACAGTGCTGCTCCATAATTGCAGTTGGTTTGCGAAATGGCGCGGAACCATCTGGATGTTTCGCGCCAGGCTGCAGCGAGGACCCATGAGGACGCAGGAGAAAGATCAGAACATGTTCAATAAAATCTGTGTGATGCATTATACATGCGGCCGCATTTCGGAGCCGCTTTCTTGTGACGGCGGCCGTGACAGATGCGAGACGGCACCTTGCTGCAGGGACGGAGCGAGATAAGACGGACTCGCCTTAAAAATAGCTGATTAGCTTTCAGCTTCACACAAGAGCTGCTCTGTGTCCTGAGGGAGGAGCTCATGTAGGTCATTTACGCCAAGGGTTCGAGGAGGAATAATAAAAACAGAGGCTACCGGCAGCGGGCTGGGTGTTTCAGACGGAACAGACGAACATATGTTGCTCCGTGGTGTCGCTTAAAGCCAAGGACATTAATATAATCCCTGTACCATAACGGAGAACAGCAGGAAACGAGGAGAGAAGAATAGACAGCGAATGGACAAAAGTATTGGGACAGATGCACAAATTCCAATGCTTTCTACAAGATTTTGCAGCATTACTACGGTAATCAATCAATAAATCACGTGACCGTGAAACGATTTCCTAGATGAGCACATGACTGTAGTACTCTAACCAAACTTCAGGTGGCGCTTCTCTCAGTACATGTGGTGCTTACCTCAGATAGCATGCACCACCGACTTTAAATAAATAAATAAAACAAAAGGTGATTAGCTGCTGCAACAGCTACGCCGAGACACTAGGGGGCGCTCCTAGGTTGTCCTCCCCTGACTAAAACGAACATCCTTGCTACATGTCAAAAAAGCCTTCCCCAAACTGTTCCCCACTCGACGAGCACAACACACACGAACACGCCGCCGCCACCATGTCAGCATCACCACATCACTGCAGTACTGAGGATCATCCACCACCCTAATAATACCTTCTCTGTGGGTCCAGATAATTAAAGAACATACCAAATTGTGACGAAAACAAACCATATGGACTACAGAATGTATTTGTAGAACGACAAAGTCCATCTATATGGACAGTAAACCTTGATTTACGCAGGTGTACCAAATAAAACTTGTTTAATTGAACAAAAGTCATTTTTAGAAATGTAACCCAAAACAATTTACGTTACAAACTGCGTGTCAATTAAATATATGTAAACAAAGCGATTTTAACGAAAAAACCGTAAAAGAAAACCGAAAGACCACTTACCTCAGCGTTTAAAACCGCCGCCTTAGAGATGATTGACATCACGTGATGCAGGTCGCACGTCATCAGCGCACCGGAGTGGGCGGGGTTATGTCGGTGAGGCGGAAAACAGGATATTTACTGATTAACACAAACTAAAGTAAATAAATCATGCGAATTACATTCGATTTTGTCGAATTTTGTTGAAATACGAAAGTTGCGCTTGATGATAAACGCCGTTATATCAGATACGTGTTCAATTTAGTGAAAAAAGTCATGGATGTGACGTCACTTAAAAATAAAACGTCATGGTGGAATTAGTTAAGTGGCCAGTAAATGATATGATATAAAATCATGTTGGCCATGTCAAATCCGCAGGCTGTATTACCTGTGTAGAATTTGTATGTTCTCCTGCGGTCTCCTGCCACATTCTATAAAAATAGACATAGATGAAGTTGGCATGCAGGAGTCCACTATATGAGTAAATAAGACCATGTCAACTTATGTACCACAGTTTATATTAACCCTTTGTGAAATTTGCATGTTCTCCCTCTGCCTTCAGGACTGTTGGTTTCTTCCCACGTTGGATAAAATTAGACATGGAGGAAGTAAACATGTAGAATTCCCCCCATATGAGTAAATAAGTCCATGTCAAATCTTATACCTCAGTTTGTAGTAACCTGTGTGAAATTTGTATGTTCTCCCATGGTCTGCATGAGTTTTGGGGCTGTAGGTTTCCTTCCACGTTCCATAAAAATAGACGTAAAGTAAAGATGCCAGACTCACTCCCATTTGAGTAAATAAGTCCATGTCAAATCTCGTACAGCAGTTTGTATCAACCTGTGTGGAATTTGCACGTTCTCCCTCTACCTTTAGGTCTGTACCTTTCCTCCCAAGTGTCATAAAAATAGACATAGACTGAGTCGACATACAGGAGTGAATAAGAACCGCAGCCTCGCCAAAGCTACTAACAAAAGTGGTTGGGTGGAGGTTGGTGTTTAGTTCCTCACTGTGGGTCCTTAAATCAGATGGATGGTGATGAGCACCTTATAGAACTAGTTTTGCAAACTTTCTGTGATTTGTGTGCTGGAACGCAGCCGGGGAGGTTGTGCGTTCTCCTCTGCCCACCTGTGAGAAGAAAGTGTTCTGTAGTCGCGCCTGTGGAAATGCATTCGGAGTTTAGAACATTTCTGCAGCACCTGAAGGATGTATGTGGGCGGACTGACAGGAGACAAGGAGATCAGAGAGCTGAGAAGAAGAAGGGAAGAAGGGAAGAAGTACGTTTACTGTTCTGAGGTCAACAGCTGAGTGTTAACGTTATCGCCGTTCTGCAGCAGCAGAACCTCTTTATCTCCTCCGTCCCGTAGACCGCAGGATGTAAGACCACCCGTGTCCGTCGTAGTCCCGCTGATGCGTACCGTTGTGACAGTGTGATTATTAACGATGCGTGTGGCGGGCTGTGTGAAGCGCTGACTGAAGGTAGACCCTCCAGACTATTCCTACACCGTGTGAGTGAAGACTGCACAACCGGTTGTGACAGGAAGTGAACTCTGGAGATGAATGTGTCTCTCTCTGTTCTGTTTCACACGTTTCCGTGGTTTCCGTGTCTTGTCGGTGTGAAAAGAGCATCGCGAGTGGATTATCCACATCATAACATCACCTCCGTGTCATGCTCTGTTCTCTGGTTTTCAAATCAAACCCATAAACGTCTCTGACAGCTTCAAACTTGAGCTGGAACACGACCGCGGCATCAGCAGATGGAGTTGGATATTAGAACCTTCTCTCCAAGTCCGTGTTTTAATGAAGAACCAAAAAAAAAAAACATTGATCTTTTAAGGCAATACGGTGACGTAGTGGTTCGGCTCTAAACACTGGAGATCCAGGTTTGAATCCTGATCTGGGGGAGTTTTCATGTTCTCCGGTGGTTTCCATGTCCGGGTGGATCCTTTACAACGGTTGCGAAAGGGGTTCTCTACGCCCATCCAGGGAAGAAAGTTTCGGGCACGAGGCAGATACACCCAGGACAGGGCACCAATCTGTCTTTGGGCACATCAAACCAGAGAGCCAGAAGAAAACCCACACGGACACGGAGAACATGGAAACCACACCCATTTCCGGATTCAAACATGGATCCCTAGCGATGAGAGATGGACATACTATATGTGCCACTCCTTGGATTCAAGGTGAATTGGCTGCTCTAAATTACCCCAAAATAACCTGTGTGACTGCTGGATTGGCGTCCTGTCAGGTACAGGAACGGTCCTCCACCCACCGGGTCGGCTCACGGTGATGGAGATTGATTTAGAGCGTGGGAATTGCATATCAGTGCCAGACCGCTGCTTTTGTTTAACTGTGATTGAACAATAGATTGTCATTTTCTGTCTCTCCCACTCTTCGAAAATGGCCACCTCCGTCCCACAGCTGCGACCCCTATGGATGTTCTAATGATCTTCACCTCGGGCCACTTCCCGATCCACGGTGAGACCAGCGACGCGGCTCAGTGTTCACCAAGCAACAGGCTGCGATCAGGATAGCCCCCCCCACCCTAGTGTTCCGGCGGATAGGAAATTGGTATTATTCATACCGAGCCGCGCGGTTCGTGTTATTTGGCACCATCTGGACGGAGGGGTGTAATTTAATTTGGTAATTTCATGCACCATAAGCGCTCATGATCATCTGGCTGGCGTGACTGATGGCTGGATGTGTGCTGTATTCAGACTCGAGGGCCAGATTCTGTACCAAGGATGGAGGCCTGCGGGGGTACCGCGTGCTGGTGAGCTCGTTCCATACATTTCCTACAGCAAAGCACTTTGTGGTGAAGAAATCCCGCCGTTCCATCAACCCTCTTAAAACCGCTGTGCCCCCCGAGCGAAACGGCTTTTACGGCCCTGCTCTTAAATCCCAGTGGAGCGTGTCACTATTATGAAGTCGTCAAATTGTACCAAGTAATGTGGTGCAACCGAAAGGAGGACGGGTTAAAGGCAGGTGATTATCGCGCGGCACCTTGTGTCCAATCGGCTGTTCAGAAATCCCCGCAGCCACATCATTACGGAGGAACGACGTCGTCGCGTTTAATTACAACGCGGCGTGTCCAGGATGTTCGGGAGTTTTATTCTCCGCACTGACGCCATATCGCTGTCTGTAGCTACAGCTGGATGGAGAGGGAGGGGGATCATATACTAGTTGGCATGTTAATGAAATCCCGCTGTAGCTGCAGGTATTTCGGAGAGAAATGGAGAGTTCTGTACAAGGCGGCTGCCGGACGCGAAGCAGATTAGCATATTGATAGCTTTATATTTTGGCAAGGACAATTTTCTGCACGGTTCCACGTTCCGTCGAGGACATTCGCTCCCCTTTGGCTGTCGCGGTACGTGATTGGAAACAGCTTGCACACATTTGCACGGTTCACATGCACAACGCCACCTATCTGCACGACGCCACCTGTCTACCCAACACCCTCGTGCACGCCATTACTTGGCTGCACGACGCCACCTGTCTGCACGCCGCCACCTGTCTGCCCAACACCTGTGCTTCTGCCGTTATCTGTCTGCACGACGCCACCTGTCTGCACAACGCCGCCTGTCTACCCAACACCCGTGCTTCTGCCGTTACCTATCTGCACGACGCCACCTGTCTGCACAATGATGCCCGTTTGCATGACGCCACCTTTCTGCACGACGCCAGTGTGAGCAACGCTCCACCTACCAACACAAAACAGACCACAGATCAGTTTATATTAAAAGATTCTTTTATTCACAATAGAATTGTAACAAATATAATTTATCAAAATCTATCAGCTGATCAGCTGTTCATTCATATAATCGATTTCAGAAGATCATCAGTTTTATAGAAACGTTTAGTGGCAGTTCGCCCGAATGAAATCTGTATATTACACACCATGACAAAACACCCCCCCCCACCCAAAATTAACCCCCATTACCCCCAAAAATGAACTGCATACCATCAGCAGAAACCCGGATGTGCAATGGAATGATTATCAGCAATATTATACAGTTACATCATCTGAGGTTCAGCCAATGGGGCGACACCACCCCTCATCCCAGCTCCACCCCCTCATCCAGCAAGATTGATCTGCAGGTTGAACGTAGATGCAAGGAGGTGACTGTACATTGTGTGCCTGTAGATCAGTTTACTTTCTCCACCCACTCACCCACCCAAACTCAGCGTCCACTCACCCACCCAAACTCAGCGTCCACCCACCCGTTCCCTCAAACCCGCTCATCCGCCAGTTTCCTCAACCAAACCATCCGGCCACGGTTAACTCTCGTTCTCTTGTTGTGAGACATTTTGGATAAAAGTGTCTGCTAAATGCCAAAATGTAAATAAGTTTGAGGTTCAGTCATGCTGAAATGGCAAAGGGCCTTCCCCAAAGTGTTACTGACTGAATGTAGGCATTTAAAGAAAAATCATAAACCGTTGTACACTACACAGGATCAAAGACCAATACTGAGGGCCTTTGTGTGTGTGTGTGTGAGTGTGTGTGTGTGTGTGTGTGTGTGTGTGTGTGTTCCTTGCATCTGTCGAGTTAAGTCCTTCAAGTCCTTGCTCTGTTTAACGGCAGCAGTTTAACTTCATCTCCATCCAGAACCAGAACCAGAACCGACACTGATCCCTTAAACTTTGTGCTTTTCAAGAAAAACAAACAAACAAAACAAACAAACAAAACCACGGCATCAAACAAACAAAGTTCTCTTCACATTCTGTGGTCCGTTCTACATTCCGACCGGATTCCAGTCTGCACGCCACCTGAAGTCGTAGTCGTCTCCCCGTTCTCTCGGTCCGTATACGGATCCCGGGTTCAGTCCACCACCTCCATCAGGTTATGCGATGGACCAATGCCCTCAGAACCGGATCCAGTTCCTTCTGGATCACCAGGTGCTTTATGATGTCATGCTGCTCACAACATCAAAGCTACATGTGGCACCATGAGCATTATGACATCATAAAGCACCGGGCGCTTCGGAGCAAACGCAGCGGGATCAGAAGAGAGTACATACACGGACATAAGGACTACAGGATGACATCACGACTTCGGCGGCCAATTATAAATTCTTCAATAGAAAAGACAGGAACTTCATTTTTGTGCCGAAATCAACGGACACTAAGCGAGAAAAATCCAAATCACAAGTAATAAATTATCTAATCTATAGTTTGTACAAATCCAACGTCTTCGGTAAAACAGAAGTCCATCTGGTCAGGTTACAGAAATCACGCGGCGCATGGAGAGGAAGCGAAGCCTGTCGGGGGAGGAGTCTGATCTCTAAAGGGGTGTGACATCACGACGTCGGATTATTG
This sequence comes from Xyliphius kryptos, assembly GCA_025769995.1. Lineage (NCBI taxonomy): Eukaryota > Metazoa > Chordata > Actinopteri > Siluriformes > Aspredinidae > Xyliphius > Xyliphius kryptos. The sequence continues at coordinate 1,485 of JAOUQT010319929.1, read as the reverse complement.
ATCCTCGTAAATCATTTTACTTAAACAAACCATCAGATCGAAACGCGGGCTCTGTCCCAAATCACCTGCTAAACAGTACGCACTACGTTTATAGGTATCCATAACATACTGATTAATCAGTAAAGCATTAACCACGAACTGCGTCCGCCCTCTTACACAGGTCACATGATGTAGGAGGCCACGCCCTCTAAGAATGCCTTTTAATTCAGTAGGTATCTTCATCTCCTACATGATTCCTACTGCCTAATTTGTAGAACGCCGCAGGCCAAAGGAGCGACTTAAAGTACATACTTAAACTCCGCCTTCATAATCTAATTTGGCACTGTGATGATGTTCGTAATGACATCACAGCCTCGTTCCTTCATCGGGGCGTGGACTCAAATTAAACAACACACCGCGGGGGTTCGAATCCGAGCGGAAATTCCCGCTGCGTCATTGGCGCCGCTTGTTACGACAGAAGATAAATACTGATAACAAATATTGAGTCTTCATTATATTATTATATATCATATTATTAGGAATACTTATCTCCATGGTAACGCAGAGACCATCGTGAGGCTCGATTTTCACCTAGAGGTCGACGCCCACTGTGTATCCGGACACACTAGCCGCTCTCACACACTGCCTGTGCATACTGTATAGGGTGTAGCAGGTGATTTGGGACGCAGCCGAGGTTTCTAAACCACTATGGTGGGACAGTTCTGATTTGACAAAAGTATTAATACACGCCTCTAAATGTCATTCAGTACTCTTAGCATGGGTGTTATACAAGCACCTAGCCATGCATACTGTATTGAACAGTTTGGGGAAGGTCCTGTTCTCCTCCAGACCCTGTTTATGACCCCTCTTACTCTTTAAACACCTTTGAGATGAAGGGAGTTTGGTCAGGTCTTCACGCCCAACATCGGTGCCTGACCATAAAGTGCAGGCTGTAAAGGGTGACGTCATGATGTCGTCATAACACCCCCAATTTGTGACCCGTACCCTGATTATAAATCAGACCCGGGTCGACTGAGGTCAGAGAATCTCTCCATCGCATGCGGAGGGCAAACGAGGCGACAAACCGAAATAAAAAATTAAAACGAAACTCAGCGGACCGTCGTTTCATCGGGTTATAAAGGCACTAGGTAACGCCACGCATCACTGCCCTCATGGTAACGCACGAAGCTGGAGTTCTACTCGTGTTAACCACCTGAAACCAAACAGTGTGTCTGTGAGTCATGTGTGAGTCAAGTCCTCGTCACGCCCACATTTCACCTTTGACACTCTCTGGGGCGGAGCACTTAGAACCAAGCGACATGCCGCGTGTTGCGCAGTTTATGGAGCTCGGAAGGAGGCGGGACGCTGAGTGAGGGATGGAATTATGGGGTGGAGTCTATAGGTCTACTGATTCATTAAAAGAGTCGATTAAGGAAAATGCTTCAGTAGTACTGAACTGTGTGTGTGTGTGTGTGTGTGTGTGCGGGGGGGGGGGGGGGGGGAAAA